>PVKE010026468.1:0-22271 GCA_004027555.1 Craseonycteris thonglongyai
GGAAAGCCGGGACGGCTCAGCGGGTTGAGTGCTCGCTTTGAGGCCATGAGGACCGAGGATCGAATCCCGGCTCCGGCCCAGGCAGGACCCACGTGCTGAAGAGTTCCCACAGTTCGGTTCTCTAACTGTCTCTGTCTCTGTCTCTCTCTCTATCTGTCAAAAAGTAAAATAGAAATAACTATGCACTGAAGACAAAAAGATAATTTCTCTCTATAAATGTGAAAAGATAAAAAAAAAAAAAAAAAAAAAAGGAATTATGGGGACACATGCATTCAGTCCATAGCAAATATATAATGCTGAGATACAACTTAATGTTATATAACAAATGTATTATACTAGAAAATGATCATATTTTCTCTATTAATGCTGCAGTAGTGATGCTGCTGCTGCTGCTGCTGATATGATGCTCTGTATATGGTCAGCCATTGTCCTGATGGCCAGCTGACCCTGTTATTTTCCTTCTGCTTCTTACAGTGATGAAGTCGAAGGACGGGCTGTGAGGTTTTGTTGCTCTCTCACATGAGTAGAACAGGACGCTAATAACTTCATAAATAACAACCATTAGACATCGCACCGGACTGCTCCTTTGTCATAACTGTATGAACCATTCTATGAACTTTACTGATATATGGAGCCATAGTCACACTGAGTATTATTTAAGACAGCATATAACCACAAAACAAAGAATATTTTCTATATTTCTAACCTCCTTTTTCTTCATTGTAGTTGATCTTTGTCAAAAGTACAAAATTTAGAAATACTTTTGTCATTAAGATCTTCTAGTGTTCTATCCTTCCCACCCCAACCCCCAAACACACAGATTACCTTAATATTTGAAAGAGACAGAGAGATGTGCCTGAAGATTTTATTGTTTCTACTTATCCATATGTATCATAAAGTTATTTTTTATTAAGCAAAATCATCATATGACTTTCAAATTTGTTCTTAACCAAAGCTTTAAAATATGGAGAGATAAAGTCCAGATAAAATACACACCAATCAAATGAATACACATACAAACAACCATATCTACAATTAAATCACACATTTTGTAAAATATTAAAGCCTTTTAATCACACACTTATTTAGTAATTATACCGGAAACTGATGGTTTTCAAAAGAAAATTTAAAAATCACTTTTTTTAGTATGTTTGTTATACTAAAATAAAAGCATTTTCTGACACCATACAGTTACATTATAATTTGCTTATTTTGTGTTAAAAGTAAATAAGCTTATGCTATCAAGCTTAATGTGAAATAAAAGGGAAAAAAAGCGTGAGATTTTTTAAGAATAGTGGTTGAAACTCAACCTTTTCATAGTTTTTTTTTTAGTTTTTGTTTTCACAACAGCGACAGAAAGTCAAAAGAATGGTTAGGTAAATTTCAAAGTAGCTCATATAACCCCCAAATGGATCAATTAATGGAATGCTTCTACTTATACACTTAAATTAAATATTGAATTTGTATACAGACCCAGAGACCTTTAGCCACTATTTTAAATCAAAGCAATTGCACTTCACTGAAAAGGTCACTGTTGTAGTATAATCTATTTAATTCTGATTGCTCTAGCATTTTTAAGGAAACCTATAGTATATAATAACATTTCAAAACAGGGAATCACTATGAAAATAGCTTTAGAAGTCTAAAATTATCCATTATTGCACATATGTTCTAGATAATTCCATTATCCTAATTAAGATCTTGTCTTAATTTAACTAGCATGTTTTCTGTTTGTTACAGTTTATTTCATATTATAAAAAATATATTTACTGAAAACGCACAATATATTAGACTATACTAAGAATTTGTGGAAATTATAATTTAATAAAGAAGTAAAAAATAGGTAAGAAATGAATACATAATTGATTGGAGCATAGTAGTACAAGAGAAAAACAAACAAAAAATGGCCCTGAAAACATAGAAGAGCTTTTCCTGGTTACAAAACTTAAAGAAGAAAGGTTAAAAATTTAAATAGGTGGAAGATAGATCTGAGACTTGTAGGCCATGGCAACTTGGATTTTTATAGTGAGTGTTTGGAAGTCGCTGAAGGTTCAAGGTTGAGGCAATACTGAATAGGTGAAATCTAAGGTAACTGAATATGACTAAAGCAACAACTAAACCCAGATGCAACTCATCTACTTATGAGATTGATCAAACCCTCAGTAATGTGCTGAGACTGGAAGAGGTGTGCTCATTAGGGCAAGAAAACAATCTTTGTCCCTAATGTCCAGAAATCATTAAAAAGTATGGGACACTCAAAGAAATAGTAAAATCCAAAGGTATGATAAGAGAATAGCCATCCGAAGCAAGCCCAGATAGACAAACTATCCACAAAGACTGTAAAATAACTATGAGAAATATCTTCAAAGTTCTGAAGACAATGGTGGGAAATATGCAGAAATAAAATAAAAAAGTTTAACTCATAAGAAAATAGTAGAGATAAAATAAAATAATATAAACAGTCAAAATAATTGAAAGGAAAGGAAGTAAAGATGAATACCTGGGAGAAACAGAAAGTAGCCAGATATTTGTATCCAACCATATTCATCATTGCACTGAACTTAAGTGGTTGAATACTTGCCTTAAAATGTAGAAATTGTGAGCGTAAATTAAAATCAAGATCAAATTGCATGTTGTTTATAGGTAAGTTAAAGGGAGAGAGATGGAAAAACACCTAACATAGAAAGCTGAGGTGCTGGATGAAGATTAAATAGGGTTTGGAGTAATTTCATCAGGAAAACGTGACAGTCCTGAATGGGTGTGTCTCTAACAGCAGGGCTCCAAGATTCATGAAGCAAAACCGGATTGAGCTGAAATGAGACAGAAACAAACAAACAAACAAACAAAAAACTATACCTGGAGACCTCAGCACTATTTTGTCAGTAGTTTATTAAACAATAGGAGAAAAAATAAGCAAGATTAGAGCAACAAGCTTTCAATTTGACCCCACTGAAATTCATAGAGTAATTCATTCCTAAAGGGTAGAATCAATCCTTTTTTTTAAAATAAAGAATAAATAAGTATTCTTTATTTCAATTTAGAGGACTTTTTACTTAATTTTTTAATTAAAATATGTTTGAATTATAGTTGACATACAGTATTAATTTCTAGTGTACAACAAAGAAATTAGACATTTATTATAAAGTGATCACCGGAGTAAATCCAGTACCCATCTGACACCACATGATTATTGCAATACTACTGACTATTTCCCATGCTACATTCTACAATCCCATGACTATTTTGTAACTACCTATTTGTTCCTCTTACTCCCTTTTGCATTAACCCTTCTCCCATCTGACAACCATCAAAATGCTCTCTGTGTCTATGAGCTTGTTTCTGTTTTTTTTTGTTTATTTATCTTGTCTAGATTCCATATATAAGTGAGATCATATGGCATTTATCTTTCTCTGTCTGACTTACTACACTCTGCACAATTTGCTCTAGATCCATCCATGTTGTAGCAGTTTTCCATCATTATTTCTTCAAATAGGTTTTCAACTTGTTTATCTCTTTTCTCCTGGTACTGTTGTAATGAGAATGTTGGTACTCTGATGTTGTCCCAGAGGCCCCTTAAACTACCCTCATTGTTTTGAATTCTTTTTTCTTTGTGCTATTCTGATTGGGTTTTGTTTTGTTTTGTTTTTGCTACTTTATCTTCCAAATTGCTGATTTGAACCTCTGCTGCATGTAACCTACTATTGAATCCCTCTAATATATTCTTCATTTCAGTTATCGTATTCTTCATTTCCGACTGGTTCCTTTTTCTATTTTCTATCTTCTTTTTCATGTTTCCTATCTCTTTGTTGAAATTCTCCCTGAGTTCTGTGAGCATCCTTAGTTAATAATTAGTGTTTTGAACTCTGCATCTCACAGATTGTTTCTCTCTATTTTGTTTAGTTATTTTTTTCGAGTTTTATTCTGTTTGTTCATTTGGAACATGTTTCTTTGTCTCCCCATCTTGGCTGCCTCCCTGTGTTTGTTTCTATGTATTAGGTAGGGCTTCTATGTTTCTCGGTCTTAGTAGAGTGGTCTATGTAGTAGGTGTCCTGTGAGACCCAGTGGTGTAGTCTCCCTGGTCACCTGAGCTGGGTGCTGCAGGTATGTTCCTTATGTGGGTTGTATGTGCCCTCCTATTGTAGTTGAGCCTTGGTTGCTGTTTGCATGTCATCAATGGGAGGGGTTGACTCTCAGGATGATTGGTTGTGATGACTGGCCGTGAGTACCGTGGAGGATCTGTTCTGCTGGGGCTGACCCTATGGATGAGGATGAGCTTTATCAGGGCTCTGGTGCCTGCCCAGTGTGCCCTTGGGTGTGTCATTTGTGGGGGTGCTTGAGTGGTGCTCTGGTGTGGTCTGAAGCTGGCCACCAGTTTGTTGGTTCTAGGGCCTCTGGGGAGGGGCTCTGTTGCAGGCCAAGGTCAGCCACTGCCTTTGCCCTGCCTGGGGCCACTTGGTATGAACTACAAAGTCATCTGAAGATGGTAGATACTTGTTCTGGGCTCGGAGGTGCCTGGGAGAAGCCAAGCTGGGAGCCAGGCCCACTATTGCTAAGGCTGGGTTTGGGGCTGTTCAGCAAATGTTACAGAGCATGCCAAGACAAGATGCTGTTTGTTTGGGTTTTTATGAACCTTTGAGAGATTTTAAGAAAGTCTGTAGCATGAATCAAGACAGGTCATTTGTATTGAAAAGCCACTGAAAGTGGCTTGGGTGGGCTGACTTATTGAAACAGGCATATTCTTATGGAGTCACCAGGGCGGGTGGGCAAAATGTGCTAGCCAGACTGATAGAGACTCAGATATGGTGGACACTCATGTCTGCGTACCAGGAAAGAAGAGGGTTCAACATTGGAACAATGGATCTTGCCAGCATTTCTGTCTAGGAGAAAGTTACCCTTTCAGCCATTGCCCTGAAGCCAGACAATTCAGTTCCTTCCTGTATGTCCCTGGCTCTCTGGGCTTCTGTCCCAGTACTGGAGCTCAGAGCAAGTGAGTTCATCAGTGAGTAAGTCCATGCACGGGCCTTTTAAGAGGAGTGCCTGGGACTGCAGCTGCCTTTCGTCTCACTTAGCCACAATTTCCACTGGCTTTCACAGCCAGAAGGTATGGGGACTTCTCTCCCCAGCACTGGACCTCTGGGCTAGAGAGCCTGATGTGGGCATGGGACCACCCTCTCCTCAGGTGGGACCTCTGCAACTGAGTTATCCTTCCCAACTTTTAGTGGTCACTCTTGGGTGTGGAATCAGGCCTTTTGGTATCTCTGACTCTCCTACCAATCTTGCGGAAGCTCTTCTGTATATCCTTAGTTATAGGACATGTGTTGAGCTAGATTTTGGTGATTCTCATTAATGGTTCTTCTGTAGTTTAGTTGTAATTTTGATGTGGTCATGAGAGGAGGCAAACATACCATTTATATACTCTGTCATATTGACTGAAATCTCTACGTTTTATTTCTGAGTTTGAAATTAACTTATGTTCATTGTAGAATACTAAGAAAATACAAAAAACATATAGATAAAAAGATTTAAAACCTTTATTCCTTTCTGAGAAACATATACTACTTTTATTTTAGTATAATTATTGTTAAAATATATATATATATATATGACACTTTCTAACAATGGAAAGACTGACTTCATTCAGGACCATGGATATAGGGATAGCTGTGACTGCAATGGGGTTTTTAAGTGGGGAAGAGGAATTGGCCTCAACTCTGAATACGGCCTGAGCAAGTGGGACATTATAGCCAAGAAACAGCGTGGGAGTCAACAGATGAAAAATTAATACCAGGAAACAACATGAATAAAAGAGATTATTGCTAAACCAACCAAATAGGATTCTTTGCTGAATGCAGGTCTGTAGTCAGGCATCACAGCAGGTGGCAGAGGATGACAAAGTCCATCAGACATCAAGAGTGATAAAATATTGAGATATTCTCAGTAAACTGACATAGAAGGGTTTTTGCTAACACTGGACTTTACAAGGAAGCACACAGATGGGCCTAAGAGAAGGTTCAGGATTTAAGCTTGGCCAAGCAAAAATCTTTGTCAATATATTTAGGTAAGGTATTAGTAAGCACACATTTATTATTAATATAAAATTTAAATCACATAGCACATACAGCCTTGCAACTTGCTTTACCCACTCAATCGTTTTTTACACCATGTAAATACATGGGTGTTTTTATTCAATTTAAACAACATTTATTTGGTCCTCTATATTTGAACATTTAGGTTGTTTTCTATCTGTTGTTGTTGCTATGATAAGAGACTGATGAATTAGTGAACATAGATTTCATTAGCTAATTTTTTTATAATGGAGACATACCACGCCATAACTTGGTTATATCTCGTGTCAATCCCTAGAAACAGATGTGTGAGTAAAAGATTAGGAAGACTTTTAAAATACTCTTGCTATCCAGTGTCAAACTGTTCTCTATAAAATTTGTTTCATTGTGTACTAACAATCAGTTTGGGAGGGATTGTTTTCAGCCTAATGATACTTTTTAATAATGAAACTGTTCATTGAATTTTTAATATTTGTTCATTCACGTACAGTTGTATGAAATAACATAGTTGGTTTCCATGTTGTCCTTATCCAGCATCACCCAGAGGTTACCCATTGTCCACCTAGAATAAGAGATGACTACACTCCACATTGCATTTATGTTCAGGACACAACATTGCTTATGACACAAGTTCGCTCACTGTTAACACAATCTCCCTTCTGTGGCTATAGCCCACCTCTTCTCCCTCATTCATCTCTAAAATTGTGTTGTTTCAGTATGTGACCTTTCCAGATTGAAGTTTTCACTCAGCATAACTCTCTGGAAAGTCATCCATGATGTGTATTAATAGCTAATTTAATTTTTTTCTTCAAGTAATATTTCATGGTATGCTTGACCCGATTTGTTTATCCACTAAAGACAAAAAGCACTGGAGGACATCTGGGTTGTTCCCTGTTACACCTAAAGGGACCATCTTAGCCACTCAGAGATTTTTACATAAACAGAAAAATTCATTATTCTGAGATTAACTGGCCAGACAGCTATTGCTGGATTTTACAGTAATTACAGGTCTAGTTTGGTCAAGATATTGTCAAATTGTTTTTCAGAGTGGCTGTATCATTTTATATTCCCCAAAGCAAGGTCTGAGTGGTCCCATTTTTTGCATCTCTGCCAGTATTCGGTGGTGGTGGTATTTTTTATTTTACCGTAGTCATTCTGATAGGCATGTGGTGACATCACCTTGTAGTTTTGTGTTTCTACTGGCCTTTCGTGTGCTTATTTGTCATCTATACATCCTCCACAGTGAAATATCTGTTCATTGCTTTTGTCCACTTTTTAATTGGATTTTTTTAAATAAAATTTTGAGAGCTTTTTTTTTTTAAATGGTACATTTCTGGATACTAACCCCTTTGCAGGTATGTGGTAGATATGTAGTTTACAAATAGATTCTCTCAACATGTAGATTTCCTTTTCATTGTCTCCACAAATCTGTTCACAGAGTCAACCTTTTAAGTTTTAACAATGTCCAATTCATAAATTTTTCTTTTAATGTATCTCATTCTGTTGTCAAGTCTAAGAACTCTGCCTCTTTCTAGATCTTGAAGGTTTTCACCTTTCATTTGCCTAAAAGTGTCTTCATATTACATTTTACATTTAAGTCCGGGATGCATTTTGAGTTAATATTTACCTAAGTTGTGAAATGCAGATTGAGACACAATGTTTCACCTATGGATGTGCAGATGCTCCAGAACCCTTCATTAAAAAGGTGTCCTACCACAGAATTGCTTTTGCTGTTTTGTCCAATATCAGTTGAGCCTATTTGTGCAGGTCTGTTTCTGGGTTCCCTATTCTGTTGTATTGATCTGTGTGTCTATCTCTTCAGTAATCTGTTGTATTGATCTGTGTGTCTATCTCTTTACCAATACCTCAAAATCTTGATTACTTTAGCTCCATCATAAATCCTGAATTAGGCAGACTCTTCTAACCTTCTTAATTCTTATTTATCACAATTGTTTTGACTATTCGAGTTCATTTGCCTTTCTACATAAATATTTTGAATAGCTTGGATCTCTGTCAAGAGCTTGTTGAGATTTTGTTAGGATTACATTAAAATGTATAATATGAAGAATTGACATCTTTATTATGTTGAACAACCCAACAGTGAGCAGACTGTCTCTATTTATATCTCCTTTGATTTCTTTCATGAGCATTTCACAGATTTCAGCAGGCAGGTCCTACATGTTTTTAGTAATTTTAAATGGTATTTGTATCTGTCAGGGCTCTCCAAAGAAGTACAACCAATAGGATATATGGAGTTATATATAAGAGATTTATTACAGAACTAAAGTATTTATGGAGGCTGAGAACCAGCGATACAGTTGCTGTAATGCAATCTGAGTCCAAAGGCTATAGAAGTAGGAGACAGCAGCCCCAGCTCCAAAAGAGAGAGAAAGCATACACCTTTCCTCTGCCCTTTTGGTCTACTAATGCCCTTGAGGGATTGGAAACGCCCACCACATTGGTGAGGGCAAATATTCTTTACTTCAGTCTACTGATTCAAATACTTGTCTCTTTCAGAAACACCTACATAGACACATGCAGGAATAATGTTTTACCAACTACCTGGGCATCCTCTAGCCAGTCAAGTTGAATCATAAATTAACTATTACAGTAATACTATTTTAATATTAGTATGGATTAATTCATTGCTTATGATAAAAATAGTTGACTTTTATGTTGTTTTCTTATATTCTGTGACTTTCCTGAACTTACTAGTTTTAGGAGAATATCATTTTTGTATTGATTCCTTAGACTTTTATACATGGATAATCAAGTCACCTGCTAGTAGGAATAGTTTTGTTTCTTGCCTTCTGCAATATGCCAGCTGTTTCCTTTCTTTGCCTCTTTTCACTGGCTACATCTACCAGCTTTATATTGGATAAGAGTGCTGAGAGCAGACATCCTTGCCTGGCTTTGGATCCTAAAGAAAAAGCATTCCAACTTCATCATTGGTAAATTTCATCTATAGGTTTTGTCTTTTAGTTGAGGAAGTTTCCTCTACTCCTATTTATCAGGAAGTTCTTGTCATGAGTTAGTATTAAATTTCATAAAATGCTTTTTCTCCACCAATTGATATGATCGTGTGGTTTTCTTATTTAGGCTCTTATTATGGTGAATTACATTGTTTGATTTTTTTCTAATATTGGACAGATATTGCTTCTTTGAAACAAATCCCACTTGGTCAAGGCTTTAATTCTTTTAATGTATTTCCACATTGTCTTCAATAATAGTTTGTCACAAATTTGACATTTCTATCACAGGGATATTTTTCTGTTGTTTAATTCATTTTGTCTTTCTTTTTTTTTCTTTATACTGATTTTGTCTGTTTTTTTAATAAATGCAACACTAGCTTTATAAAAAATAAATTGGAAAGTACTTTCTCCTGTTTTGTCTTCTGGAAGAGATAGTATAGGATCAGTGTAAGTTCTTCTTAAATGTTTTAGTAGAACTCCAGTGAAACAATGTTGGCCTGAAGATTACTTTTTGGAAAGTTCTTAAACTACGAGTTTATTTTTCTGAATAGTTATAAGTCTATGCAATTTATCTATTTCATATTCAGTGAGTGGTGGTAGTTTGTGTCTTTTAAAGATCAGGTCTATTTGGTAAGTTCTCAAATATATATGTGTAGAAATGTTCTTACTACTGTGTTATTCTTTGGGTATTTTCAGGGTCTGTGATGAAATTCTATTTCATTTCTGATATTGTGTCTTTACTCATTTTTTTTGTCAGTATTGCTATAATGTTGACAATTTTATTAATATTTTCAAAGAAACAGAAAACATAGTATTAAAATTGCATAATGCAAATTTTCCAGAATGGATCATATTCTGGATCAGAACAAAAACCTCAACAACTTAAAGTTTTTAAAATCAAATAGAGTGTGCTTTCTGACTGCAAAAGGATCAATAATAGGTATTCGGAAAATGCCAACATATTTAGAAATTTAACAGCATGTCTCAAAATAACCAATGTGTCAGCGAAGAAGAACCTAGACAAACTAGGGAATATTATGAAGTCACTAAAAAAGGAAAACTGAATTTATAAAGCTTTGTGGAGCACAGCGATGAAAGTTCTTAGGTGAAAATTCAAAGATGTGAGTTTACATTAAAATGTATTACAATAACAGAAGGGGATCAACTGAATGACTTTAACGTGGATGTTAAGAAATTAGAAAAACACTAGCAGATCAAAACCACACTAGCAGAATCTAGAAAATAAAAAGAGCGAACATCAAGGAAATCAAGCTTGGAGCTTCAGTTCAGAGGCCGCGGGCCTTGCAGCTGGGAAAGGGTCTGTTCTGGGCACCACACGCGGCTCCGGGAGGCCTGGCTGCTTCATAGCTAGCATCTGGTTTGGAGGGTACAGCAGCAGCTGATCCCTGGTGGGCGCCATCTTCAACATCGAGCCCCAGGGCTGCTCGGACCTATTTGGTAAATGCCAGGGTCCTTTAGGAATTCCTGAATTCAGTGCCCCAAGAATGACTTCAAGTTTCACAGGAAAAAGCCTCAAGAGTGACAGAATTGCTGGAGGACCATTTTCTGTACCACCTGGGGCCCCCACACTCTTGGATTGACTCTCAAATTCCTTCCCCAGAGGGGCTAATTTTGTGAAAATTGTTCAGCCAAAGCACATGAACCCTGTAGGTGTATTGGTGCCATGGTGGGAAAGTTGGACACCAATGTGGAATTATATCAAATTTTGAAAAAATTAGTAACTGATTTTAAAATGTATGAGTTGAACTCAAAACCATGTGAGTGGCCAAAGTTTGTGTTTTATATTGAAATTGTGGACTCTACCTTAACAAATAAATGTATAAATAGCAGCAGATCTAATGTTAGGATGTTAGAATTGAGTAGTATATTTCCTGTGGCAAATAATTTTTCCAAATTTGATAAGCATTTCTTATCAGAACACATTTGTCATAACTTTATACTTAATGACTGGTACCACATACCATGCAGAAATTAACTTGAAATACATAAGAAACATAAGTATAAGAGCTAAAACTACAACTCTTGTAAAAGAAAACATAAAAGAGTATTTCCATGATCTTGGAATAAGCAAATACATGTTAATTCGGACACATAAAAAAATACCAAATCATAAATGAAAGAAATGACAAACTGGGCTTTATCAAAATTAAAAGCTTTTGTTTTTTGAAAGATTCTATTTAAAAATTGAATAGGCATACCACATACTGGGAGAAAACATTTGTGAAACACGTATTTTTTGTAATATATTTAAATCTGAAATATTATATATATAGAACTCTCACAACTCAATAATGAATGATAAAACATCCACTTTAAAAGATGAGGAAGATTTCCCCTTACATTTTATTAAAGCAGAAATGTAGAGGAAGCCAGGATGGCTCAGCTGGTTGAGCACTTGCATTGCAGCTCTGGGGTCTGAGGATTGATTCCTGGCCCTGGACCAGGCCTGGGCAGAACCATATGTTAAACTGGGGTGTACATCTCATGTGGGGGTCCCCCAGTTCAGTTACCACTGGGACGTGCCTCCCGTTAGAGAGGCCCCCAGCCCAGTGTATGCCCTATGTGACCCCACATCTACCTGTGTAGAATGTAACTATGTTGAAAGCTAATGGCGTGCAACTGTGAAGACTACTTAGGGCCCTCCCTCTTCTCTGTCTCTCTCTGTCTCTCTCTGACTGTCAATAAAATAAAATAAATCTTAAAAAAAAGCAGAAATATAAATGGCCATAAATATAGAAAATATTTTAACAATATTGGTCATCAGAGAAATGCAAATTAAAACTACAGTATTATAACACTACACACTCAATTGTCGGGTAGGATAATCATATAACACTACACACTCAGTACAATGGCAAAAATTAAAAAGACTAACATGATCACTTCATGGAAAGAACACGAAGCATTATGATGCATCAGATGTTGCTGTTGGGAACACAAAACTGTACAGCCACTTTGTAAAGCTCCTCAACAATGTCTTAGCAAGTTTGATATATATTTACCACACTACCTAACAATCACTTGTAAGTGTGAAATGGGACACTATGTGAAATAAAAAGGGAATAAACTACTGATAAATGCGACAACACAAATGAATCTCAAATGACTGATGCTAAGTGGAAGAAGCCAGAAGCAACATGCTGCATTATGCGTGATACTTTGATCTGACATCCTGTCATAGCAATAGAAAACAGATTAGTGGTTGCCAGGAGCTGGTTTTTTGAAAGAGGAGAGTGATTGCCAAGTGCCATGTAAGAAAAGAGAGGGCTTGTGAGGTACTCAGTATCTTGATTATTTTGGCAGTTACATGACTGTATATATTTATCCAAAGGCATGGAACTGTATACTTTCAAAGAATAAATTACATTGTAAGTTAAAACTCAAGCTAATGTACTCAAAAATCTATCTTTTTATTAGACTGGTATCCTACCTATAAAAATTGCCACTAACACTAGAAGTCACTGTAATGACTGTTACCTTGAGTTTATTTGGTGATGGTTTGGGGGCTTAGAGGATAGTGAAGAAGGGTAAAAAACGTGGATATAAACAGGGGAATCTGCATTGATTTGGGAGCTTTTAATTAAAGTTACAACCAAAAATCTATGCACTTTACTATAATAGATTACAACCCTCATTAAGGGAAAATTGTTTTTCTTTTCACTGTTTTTGAATTTGGGGAAGGTTCTTTTTCAATTTCTGTGAATCATTAGAGTAGAAAGTGTTTAGTAAATATTATTTGAATAAATAAAGGAATGAGAATCTATCCATTTAAGAATTATAATCACAAGGGAATGCCAGGATAGCTCAATGGTTGAATGCTTGCCTCACAATCGTGAGGTCAGGAGCTTGATTCCCAGACCTGGCCTGTGCAAACTCATATGCTGAACTATGGCACAACTGGTCACTGTCAAGATGTCTCAGCAGCGAAGATTTCCACATCCACCTGTGCAGAATGAAATTATGTTACAACTAATATGTACAACTATGGAGACTGCTCTGGGCTCGCACGCTCTCTCTCTCTCTCCCCTTCTCTCAAACAATAAAATAAATCTTTAAAAAAACAACAAAAAATCATAATCACAGATTGATCAAGACTGTTAGAGGGGAAAGCCGGGACAGCTCAGTGGGTTGAACGCTTGCTTTGAGGGCCCGAGGACCGAGGATCGAATCCCGGCTCCGGCCCAGGCGGACCCACATGCTGAACTGGGGAGTTCCCCAGTTCGGTTCTCTAGCTGTCTCTGTCTCTGTCTCTCTCTCTATCTGTCAAAAGTAAAATAAAAATAAATATGCACTGAAGATAAAATAATTACTCTCTATAAATATAAAAAGATATAAAAAAAAAGACTGTTAGAGATGAATGTTTTGGAGAATGGGTAAGCTCTATAGGAAGGATACCCGTTCTACTTTAGTGACTGCTTTTCAGTAGTTTTCTATATTTATTTATTTATTTATTTATTTATTTATTTATTTATTTTTGACAGAGAGAGAGAGAGAGAGAGAGCGAGAGAGAGAGAGAGAAAGAAATACAGAGACAGATAGAGAACTGAACTGGGGGAGCTCCCAGTTCAGCATATGGTTCTGCACGAGCCAGGGCCAGGATTTGATCCGCAGTCCCCGGCGCTGCAAAGTGAGCGCTTAACCCACTGAGCCATCCCGGCTTCATATATATATATATATATATATATATATATATTAGTAGTTTTCATTTGCTGGAATACAGGCACATGCAGTTGCATGCCCCATGGCAAATACTTAACAAATGTTTGAGGGCATTTTAGGTCGTGACAGTGATCAAGTAATGCTGCTGCAGCACTGGGTGTGAGCCAGGTAGATGTTCTCCTGCAATGTCTGTGACAGCTCTGTGCTATTAACTGTCACCCTGTGTCTTACTTGATTTGAGAATGTCATGTAGGTGAAAAACCTCTTTATCATTATATGAGCTTAGAAATAACTCCATTTTACATAAACAAAAAACCTAGTGCATAATTCAGTTTAGCGCACTCTGAACTTTCAAAGAATGCAAATGCAAACAGCGTGTCAATGGAGAGAAAAGTGTGATTTGTTTTACTAGAGCTCTATTGAAAAGCGTTTACCATTTCAACAAAGAATTTAATGCCATGAATGTTGGTTGATTTGCCAGTAAAACATGTTTGTTTAAGAATGCATTTATTTTTTAAGATTTATTTTATTGGTTTTGACAGAGACAGAGAGAGACAGAGACAAAGAGAGACAGAGAGAAGGGGGAGGGCCCAGAGCAGTCTCCATAGTTGTACGTCATCAGTTTTTCAACATAGTTTCATTCCACACAGGTGGGCGGGGGCAATGCAGGGCAGGAACTGGGCTTGGGACCTCCAGAATGGAGGCACCCCCCCCCCCCCCGCATCAAGCTAGGGCCTCAATATTGGGGGGGGGTGAGAACCAAACTTGGGGCCTCCCACATGAGAAGCATACCCCAATTCAGCATATGGGCTCACACAGGCTTGGGGTGGGATTTGATCCTTGTTCCCCGGGGCTACAAAGCAAGTGTTCAACCCACTGAGCCATCCCGGCTTCCCCATGAATGCATTTATAGTTACTGCATTTACAGTGATATGTTCTATAAGTACAACCATCTATGATCTTAATTACAATTTCTAGCATAGCCTTGTCCAGCATTTTCATATTGAAAATGTAATTCTTATTATAAATTATATTTCTTTTTTTCCTTTATACTAAAATTTGGTCAGTATATTGATTTTCCCCAAATTACAAATATTGCTAAGTTTTATGTTGTATACATTTTTTTGGCAGGGTGCTGATGAGTATTCAATCTGATAGAGTTGAGAACAACTTATATGCAATCACTTAGTTACTTAATATTTTACTTCAGTGTGTACATATGACACTTTTCAATCATCCCACATCTTAGTCTCTTGTTTTAGTTTTATTATGTTTTCTAAATTCCAGCTTTATTAAAATATAATTGACAGACACAAAATTAAGGCATTTAAACTGTACAACATGGAGATTTGATGTACGTATACATTGTGAAAAACCTCTTTCCAGAAAGTTAATTACCATACCCATCACCTCACATCTTTACTTCACTCACATTTCTTGGTGAGAACACTTTACTTCTACTCTCTTAGCAAATTTTAATTATATAATACAGTATTACCAACTAGTAATACTACCATGTCATTCATTCCATCCTCAGACCTTATTCATCTTATAACTGAAAGTTTGTACCATTTAATTTGAAATAGTCTCTCCAGATTCTTTTATTTGCCACATTTAATTATAAAAATTATAAATAACAAGAAGAGCACAAACTTTCTAAAGGAAGTAAGCCACATGGTTTAACTACTATTGTGATTTATAATTCACATGACCTCAAATATATCAAACTATTGCATGTCTTAAATTCAACAGTAGAAAAATCACTTGAGCTATGAATTAATAAAAGTAATAACAAAGGGAAACATAGGATAAAGATTTTGTGTAAAAGAAATAGAAAACATTAATAACTGATTTAGTCAGATTAGACATGCTGAATGATATAAGAATGCTTATGGTAAAATTGAAACTTTCTACTATGAAATCAAAGTGCTTATTTATTTTGTTTTTTTCTTTACTCTTATAATCATTTTTGCTACATGTTATGGACTGAACTGGTCCTCCAGAATTCTCATGTTGAAATCCAAACCCCCACTGTGAATGTATTTGGAGATAGAGCTTCAACAGAAACAGTTAAGGTTAAATGAGATCATAGTGTAGGGTTCTGATCCTGAAGGACTAGCGTCTCAGGGAGGATGAGACTGAAAAAATCTCTGACTCTCTGAGCACACAGACCAAAGGCCAGGCTAGGACGCAGCAAGAAAGCAACGTCTGACAGCAAGGACAGAGGCCTTACTGGAGAACAATTTTCCAGCTCCTTGATCTTGACTTCTAGCCTCAAGAGCTATGAGAAGTACATTTCAGTTGTTAAACAATACCGTTGGTGGCATTTTTGTTTCAGCCACCCTAGTGAACCAATACACTGCCTGTTGTCCCCGCCAACCATTTCTACTCCCAGAACAGAGCATGTTGTCCCTTTACTTGTCATATATTCCCAGATACATCCTGCATATTGGGGATTGTTTCATTTGCTTGAGATATAGCCAAGCACTAAACAAAAAAATTCTAACTTCATACGATGTCTATTGTAGAAGCAGAGAAAAGTAAATATGTCAACAATTTCAAAATATAATGTCACTTAAATGCTAAGATGATGATAAAGAATAAGGAGGGATGTAATGGGCAGTGTGGTTACTGTCAAGTCCTCTGTGAGGAGTGGCAGAGAGACAGAAAGGTGGAGGAGAGGAGTGAGGAGTCACAGGAGTGAGGAGTGGCAGAGGGCCAAGCAGAGAGTCAAAGCCTGGAGGCAGTGATGCTCTTGGCACATGAAGAATCACCCAAGAGCTGGAGTCTCAGCTCTGGGAGCAAGTGAGAAAAATAAGGACAATTGGGAGCAGATCAGGCTTTGGTAAGAACTGGGGTGAAGTATTGGGAAGAGGTGTGATATTGGTTTAAAGAGCTATTTGGGTACTAGCTTGAATCACTGAATTAAGGAGAAATAGGGGGCATGAAGGAACACAAGGGTATTAATAGGAAACATTCCTCCTTTTATTCTCTCATTTTTATTCTTCAACAATAGCCAATGAGTCCAACCCCTCAAAGGTGGTATTTGAAGAATAAGAAGAAATAAAAAGAAAATAAGAGAGCATAAATTAATTACTAAGTTATTATAATAACATAAACTGTTTTCAGAAAATCAGATAAAGTGAATTGACCCATAAACCAGTTTATTCCAATCCCACAAAGGTTTTAGTGAGGTAGCAGTAAAAGTTAAAAGAAATTAAATCCTTGTTCTATTAAGACATGGTGATTCTGAAATCAATAGTTGCACAGGTAGGTTTTAAAAATACAAATGCATACTTGTATAGGTTCTTTTTTTCATGAAAAAAGACTATTACATAAGGTTAGCAGCAATTTTTAGAAACATATGCATAAAGTCAACTGAGGTTGCTTAACATCAAATAAGAAATTCTGTCTCAAAAATAAATGAAATAGCATTCTATTTTTCAAACAACTAGAAAGATATCTTTGATACAGTAAAATTGAGTAAGAGAGAGAGGGAGGGAGGGAGGGGGAGAGAGAGAGAGAGAGAGAGAGAGAGAGAGAGAGAGAGAGAGAGAGAGAGAGAAAGTTTAGGGGAATTTTTTTTATATATGAAAAGAAACGTCTGCGTTCATATTACCTAGAGTACACACTTCTAAAGTACCTCTTAGACAATGAAATGCCAGTAATTAGTCATTTATATGGCTATATCATATTAAGTGATAAAACAACTTAATATTTAAATGTCATAACAATGCCAAGATTTCCAGAACCAAGTTTATTGCCTTTCTTTCAAACAAAAGTTTCACCAATTCCCTTATAGCTCAGATTTTTCCAGGCCAAATATCAAGCGTGATATGATATTCTATAAATAATAATAGTTAATATTCTTTCTGGCTTTGCCTGACTCTACCAGATTTCCTTAATCCTCTAAGCCAGGGATGTCTAACCTTTTGACATCCCTGGGCCACGCCACATTGGAAGAATTGTCTTGGGCCACACATAAAATTCACTAATACCAATGAGAGCTGATACGCTTTAAAAAAAATGACAAAACAACCCCACAAACAAACTCATAATGTTTTAAGAAAGCTTAAGAATTTGTGTTGGGTAGCATTCATAGTAATCCTGGGCTGTAGGTTGGACAAGGTTGATCTAAGCATTGTTCACACATACTACCATGGGCAATGTATGTGGGTTTTTTGTTTGTTTGTTTTTGCATGTCAACAACAATCACATGGATCTCTGTTGTTTCTGATACAAAATTCTTCCTTACTACCCATGGGGTTTCAACAGTGTCTTGCCCATGGAAACCTTGTGAGACTTGAGTCCATAGTATCTCAGTGTTATTAGCACCCAACCAAGATCTTCAAGACACTGGAGACTGGACCCTTTTCTTTCCAAGGTTCTCTCTGAGGAAAACTGAGCCAGTGGGTTCTCCAGATGATTTGCAGAATGTATCCAAGTGCAAACTCTGTTCCCCTGGGGCTTAAACATGGACCTTCTGCCGAGCTCATGCACCTCGGTCTGAGTGACTCAAATGAGTCAATGCCAAACATTTCTATCATCCCAAATTCTGATGCCACGTCACTGAGGTCAACCTGAGCCTCCTGACTAAGTGGCTTAGGCACACGAATATGACAATAATGCTGAAAATGTTTACTTTCCTCTAAAATTCAACGATACAACAAATAGTTCCTCTTCTCTGGATTTCTGATTAGTTCATATAATTCCTGGAACTGCTATAGCTGTCTGTGATCACAAGGGAGCCCTCCCCTATACCCTGAAGATGGCATTGAGGACAATCTCTGGGACAGTACTGAGCTGGTGGCACACTGAAATTCAGGGCTAGTATCACTCTTTGCTCTTCCAATGCTAACATGAAATTGGAACATAGAATTGCACAGAATTAATAAGAGAAGCAGGTAAGTTATCAAAAAAATGATTTTTCACTTGTTAATACTTCTGGAAGAATCACACAATAGCTATGCTCAAAGAGCTTTGGGTATAGTAGAATGTCTCAATAATATTTATCTTCAAAAATCCAGCAGATAAAAAACCAAGAATTTGGGCATATTGAAGAAAGTTTGACTTTTTAAAGACGTACTCAACCAAGATTGAAGAAAATGATAGGCTAAATATATTTTTCTCCACAGATGAAAACAGTGTAATATTTGTTTGCAGTTTATTTACCTTTCTGTCTCCCATATTGATATTTCTGAAAATTTGCAGAGTTGGAATCTGTATTATTATTCTTTGTATTTCCAACAGTTCCTGGATACTGGATCCATAGTAGGCATTAATACATACATGCTGAATAAAGAATAAAATCCCCAAACATGAATTAGTAAAAAGACAACAAAACAAAACATAGCTACTTGAACTTAATCCAACACTTTAATTGAAGATAAAATGGATTATTTCTATTTATTTATTATTAGGGAGTTTTATTCATATCAATATTTAGTTTTTGCAAATCAATATATGATTGAGATTTTTTAAATTTTGCAGATGACAGTGATTTGCAAATTTCAATTAACGAAAGCATAATTAGTAAGCTCAGTCAGATGTCCCTTAATAGTTAAATCAGATTTCCGTGGTAACATCCCACCTGGTATCTGTACAGAGATTCTTGGCATTGACGTGAAATCTGTCATGGCGATCTAGACTTCTTCCTCTGTGTCCTCTGAGAATTGGCTTCGTTATTATTTTCTGCCATCATCCCAGTGAGAAATTCAGAGAACTTGCCAGGTGGCTCATCCTGTGAAGTCCTTTATAATCAGGAAGAATTCTGAAGTAAAGCCAAGCAACCAGTTAGCAGAACTCATCATTATTGCTGTTGTTTGAAGATCCACTGTCCTATTCTCAAGGAGAAAATGCAATCTCTGGAAACCCAGGTTTCCAGAGTTAAACATCATGAATTCTTTTTATTTTATGGGAAACTATTCTAAATATCTTATATAAAACAAGATTACCACATATGTGACAGGAAAGTCCAATTCAAGCCAAAGAAGAAATGCTTTCAGATTATCTCTATGCTCAATACTTGATTTATTTATGAGGAGAATCACCAGAAAATCTGGTAATTGAATATTCGCTATAGTTTTGTGATTTAATACCTTTGAGATAGAGACTAAGTATTTTTATACATAATTTTATACAATGAGAGACAAATTAACTATGCTGTCACTCACTGTATATCATTATATATAAAATATTTGTTTTATATATCTTATATATAAATTAACTATATACTTTTAATTATATATGAACTATTATGTATATTATTATATTAACTCATATTATACATATAAATTAACTATAAACATACTATTATTGAAAAATAGAAAGAGAAAATCAGGAACTGACTGTCCTGTTGAAACTGACACAGTTCATCTCTTAAATAAACCATTCTATTTACTATCCTCTGTCAAATTAATCCTAAAGATAAATATTAATTTTCATGCATCATTTTGTATGTAAGGACCTATATTTTTGACCAAATCAAATACAAACTCTGGAACTTGGGACTATTTCTTATTTCACATTCATTCTTGTTTCAACTTCTAACACACCCCCTGTCTACTGTCAATTCAGTAATAGCAGCTTTAACCTTATCACTGTGCTTTTCCCCTAATTGGTAATATACTTTTTCCTTAATGCCCAGATCCTATGCTTACTTCATAAGTAATTTTTCCATTAGATCTTTGAAAGCCACAGCCACCAAAAATAACTATTCCTTTACTCTGAATTCCTTAACATAATTGTATATGTGCTGCGCACCATTTGCTAATATTCTACCTTAAAACCATCCTTACCAATTTTTAAACACAGCAGAAGACTCACAGCCTTCCTCACTACCAGTGTCTCCCATGGATCCATTTGTTCTATCACCTAAATATTTACGTTATTAACAATTTTTAATCTACTCAGATTGTGGCTCTTTCTTGCTCCAAACCACTTTCTTACTCTTCAGTATCTATAGAAATAATTCCACAGTTCCAAGTTTAGGGAATTTTAGCTCAGCTTTAAAGAAAACATCACACATTTGTATACCATGCATACATAAATAGAATGAAAGATAAATAAGGAAAAAGTAAGGGTTCTAAACAAGCAGTTTTCTTGGAAAGAGAAGGTGGTAACAGAAAGCATAAATTTAAGGGAGATGTCTTGATGAATTCGAGTTTGTTTTTCCAATGTGTCAATAATTGTAAAGTAGCACATAATCTCTCTTTTTGAATGAGCAAGAGAAAAATGTGCAAGGATTGCAAGTCAAACCTGAATAATGAGGCAGGTGAAAGCCAGGAAAAGAGAATACTGCAGAGAGGCTGAGAATTTGGAACTACATGTGGTAGCAGTTGTGCAAAGACAATTTGGAGAACAGAGAAAAATCTAAAAGGAAATATTAGAGTCCTTGAAATACCCACTGCCTTTGACATGTGACACCGCTCTCCTCTTTATCCCTCTTATGCCAGATTCCAGTCTAGTGCCCTGTATTGAAAGCATTCTCTTTTATGCCAACTCAAATTCTATGTTAATTTTCATCTCTGTTTTTTACTCTACCACTTTTTCCTCCTTATATTAATTATTTTGTATCCCTTTCTTTAGTGTCTCTATATGTTGGCGTTCCGTGAAGGCTTACCCTCTGACTTCCTCTATTTTATTTTTTTATTTTTATTTTTTATTGTGAAATTTATTGGGGTGACATTGATTGATATCAATTACATTGTTTCCAGGTGTACAATTCTACATTACATTGTCTATACATCGCATTATGTGCTCACCGTCCAGAATCAGCTCACTTTCCATCAACGTATGTCTGATCCCCCCTCCCTACTCCTCCCCGCCACTCATCTCTCCCATTCTCCTCCCCCCCTTACCCTCAGGTAACCACTAATCTATTGACTGTGTCCATGAGTCTCTGTTTCTTTGTTTCTTTTAGTTTTATAGTCCACCTATGAGTGACATCATATGTTTCTTGATTCTTTCATTCTGACTTATTTCACTTAATAAGATATTTTCAAGGTCCATCCACGTTCTCACAAATTGCTGTATTTCATCGTTTCTTATTGTGGAGTAGTATTCCATTGTATACATGTACCACAACTTCTTTATCCAGTCATCTATCACAGGACACTTTGGTTGATTCCACGACTTGGCCACCATGAGCAGTGCTGTGATGAACATTGAGGTACATATATCTTTGTGGATTAAGGTTTTCAGGGTTTTTGGGTAGATACCCAGAAGAGGGATTGCTGGGTCATATGGCAGTTCCATTCCTAGTTTTTTGATGAATCTCCACACTGCCTTCCACAGTGGTTCAACCAATTTACATTCTCACCAGCAGTGTATGAGGGTTCCTTTTTGTCCACAGCCTCTTCAGCACTTGTTATTCCTTGTCTTGTTGATTCTAGCTATTCTAACAGGTGTGAGGTGGTATCTCATTGTGGTTTTAATTTGCATTTCCCTAATTGTTAGTGATGTTGAGCATTTTTTCATGTATCTGTTGGCTGTTTGTATGTCTTCAGGAGAGTAGTGCCTGTATAGGCCTTCTCCCATTGTTTTTTTTTTTTTT
>PVKE010026469.1:0-22299 GCA_004027555.1 Craseonycteris thonglongyai
CCCGCTAGGGACAATTGACATGCTCAAAAGAGTAACTGCTTAAAACTCAACAGAAAGAATATAAACAACTTGATTTAAAAATGTGCCTAACAGGAAGCCAGGATGGCTCAGTGCATTAAGTGCTCACTTTGCAGCGCCGGGGACCCAGGATCGAATCCTGGCTCCGGCCCGTGCGGAACCATATGCTGAACTGGGGAGTGCCCCCAGTTCAATTCTCTCTCTGTCTCTGTATCTCTCTCTCTCTCTCTCTCTCTCTCTCTCTCTCTCTCTCTGTCAAAAACAATAAATAAAAAATAAGAAAATAAATAAATGGGTCTAAGACTTTAACAGGCAACTCACCAAAGAAGATATACAGAGCGCAAATAAGCATATAAAAAGATGTTTTACATCATATGTATTGAGGAAAATTGAAATGAAGACAATGATATACCACTACGCACCTATTAGAATGACCGAAACCTGAAACAGTGACAATACCAAATGCTGGTAGGGATGTGTATCAACAGATCTACTCTTACTCATTGCTAATGGAAACACAAATGGTACAGCACTTTGGAAGATAGTTCGGTGGTTTCTTGCAAAGCTAAAGATATTCTTATCATATTTGTATGATCCAGCAGTTGTATTTTTTGGTATTCACCAAAGGGATTTAAAAACAAATGTCTACACAAAAACTTCACATGGATGTTTGTAGCAGTCTTTTTTATGATTGCTAAAATGTGGAAGCAACCAAGGTGTACTTCAGTAGGTGAATGGATAGAAATTACTATGATAGATCCAAACAGGGAACTACTATTCAGCACCAAAAATAACTGAGCTATCAAGCCATGAAAAGAGACAGAGGAAACTAAAATCCATATTACCAAGTTAACGCAGCCAATATTAATAAGGTATATATTGTATGATTCCAAGTGTATGGCATTCTGAAAAAGGCAAAACTATAGAGACTCTAAAAAAGATCAGCAGTTGCCAGAGGTAGGGGTGGACGGAGGGATGAATAGGCAGGGAGAATTCTAAGGCAATGGAAATATTCTGCTTTAAATTATACCACAATGATAGGTATATGGCATTATACATTTGCCAAAACACATACAACATACAACACCAAGACTGAACCCTAGTGTAAACTATGGACTTCGGGTGATTATAGCGTATCAATGTAGGTTCATCAGTTGTTACCGATGTACCACTCTGTGGGGAAAGTTGGTAATGGGGGAGGCTATGCATGTATGTGGGATATATGGGAAATCTCTGTATCTCTCTTCTTTTTACTGTGAGTCTAAAACTTCTCTGAGAAGTAGTCATTCTTTTTTTTTTTCTAAAGAGTAATTGAAGAAAATTTAAAAAAGAAATCATTTAGGGCATGGACAGAGGTAAGAGAACCCACCTGGAATAGTGAGGTATCCAGGGCCTGGCGATGGTAAAGCCATTACCACCCTCAGCCCTGTGGAGGCAGAGGCAGCGGCTCATCCCAGAACACTGGAGAATTTGTAAACAGGAGAGACTGCTCAATAAGGAGCTGTTACAGGGAGAGATGCTGTCACTGCCAAATCACCACAGGGCATGTGGGGTGGAAGATCCACCCCTAAGACTGTTTTCTTTTGCTTTCCAATCACCTGGCAGTAGACAAAAGGATACCAAAAGTCAGAGGACAAAGGAACACAAGGGAAAGGTCAAAGAGATCAGGTTCCTGGACACAAATTAGATTTTAAAATAATAATAAGAAAAAGTGTATATGAAGGGGCAGCCAGAGAATTTTCAGCATCTCCTCGTATTACATACTTATTGTTTTCCCAGTATCCTTTCTTTTGAGCAACCACTACTCCTCACTCACTAAAACTCTGATGAAGCTGAAATAATTTAACACCCTACCCAGCACGACCAGGACCAATCAGAGAACATCATTTCCCCAAACTCAAGTAAATGAGTCTCAACCTTGAGATTTAGTACAGGATTTCTAAAAAAGAGTCTCTTTTGCTTTTGGATTATGAAACTCAAAGATATAAATTTATGCTAACCAACAGTCATATTTCTGTATAGAAACACCTGGTTTGACAATAAAGGGAATATGGAGAGCTCACAAAAGAGTTCAGATATGGGGAGAGAGAGACAGATTCATGATTACTTTAAGGCCCTAGTTTTAATTCCTTCTTAAGACAGTTTCATTTTCTAACATTCTAGTAATATAAGTCTTTAATTTTCTGTGTTGGAAAAGTTGAAAGCACAAACACAAGGAAACATGAAGCACCAAGAGCAGGGGTGTCTCAACTTTTGGCTTCCCTGGGCCACATTGGAAGAAGAAGAATTTTCTTGGGCCACATAAACAATACACTAACACTGAGGACAGCTGATAAGCTAACAGATAAATAAATAAATAAAAATAAAAATTGCAAAAAGAAAAAAATCTCATAACACTTTAAGAATGTTTACAAAGTTATATTGGACCACATTCAAAGCTGTCCTGGGCCACAGGTTAGACAAGCTTGATTAGAGGTTTTTAACAGCAGGAAGTCTCTATCATGGCAGAATAGGGACCCAAAGGAAGGCTTTGATAGTACCAGCTCCTATGAGCTGAGGATGCCCAGCAGGACCTGGACCATGGAGAAGGAACTGCCCAGAAAGTGCTGGGACTGAAACCGCGGCAGTGTATATAAGAGCTGAAATCAGAAAAGATGTGTGACCACTATGGAGCTACTGTCTTAAACACAGGGTGAGAAAAAGTGTCCAGACTTCTTTCTTTTCATCCGTTAATGCCAGTTCTCCCTCTCCCCTATTACCTGAACCTAGCTGGTAGTCATTTGGTAAAGGGAGCCTGGGGAATCTGGATTGTGAATGAAGGACTCTAATTCACAGCAGGGTAAGGGGTGGCTTTGAGAGCCAACAAACAGATGGCCAATACAAGTGGTTAGGGCACAGTAGTTCTATTTTTGTCTTTTCTTTCAAAATATACTACCGGTAAACACTTTGGTAAAGAATGCACAACTTGTTTTTGTTCTCCAAGTCAGGAGATGGGTGATCAAGTTATGTTCTGCTTATAGACTTCAGTGATTTACTATTTAGGACAAGGCTATTTTATCTGATACTCAAGTTTCTTTAAAATATGGCCATAATTTAGTGGAATGAAATAATATGACAGAAAAATGTGAAGGTAAATTGTAATCCAGTCACATCAGACAACTCAGTCTTTTTCATCACTGTGTACTTCCTGTCCTTGCTAACAAAATTCTCTCTGCCAGGATTACCATCCTCTTCATCATCTCTTTTTATTGAACTCTTACCTTCACATCACAAGCAAGTGCTGTTCCTTTAAGTAACTTACACTGGTTTTCCCAAACATTATTTTATCTTTTTCTTAAACCTTTACATCACTCCATGGCTCTTAACAAATTGAAGCTTGTATTTTTAGATACTGAAATTTCTACCGTATGTTTAATAATGAACTGTGAGTTCTCTAAAGCAAAGGGTATTATAATTTTTACAAATCTATGTTCTTTAGAGAAGGTTTGAATAAACCCATGTATGCACTAGGTGCTTGATAAATGTATGTTGTAATAGATAAACATCTGGGATAGTGATCTAGATTCTAGATCATAAACCTAAAGTCTATAATTTTCTATATCACATTAGGGTGACTTGAACAATAACACTGCTCAGCTTTCTCATATGCACAATAAGATGATTAGGTAAATTCACAGGTCCTTCCTGACCCTTTGCTAATTCCCCAATTTTATTTAAAAGGTAGAGGATTAATTTCGTAAGTGGCAGTTTTGTAATTCTGTTTCTCAATTTCTACTTGGGGAAAACTAACATTTCATAATCCCACTCTTTCTATATTATTTCTCAAGAATTTTCATGGGGCTAAAATTCATCCACACTTTAGAAAGACAGAAATACCCAGTGAGCCTCACTCTACCTATTCTTCTTTCATGCCTTTATCCTGGCAGTCACCCATTTTGCACTAACAAAGGGCACCTCATTTTGTAAACACTTTGTACAACACAAGAAATAAATGAAGTATTATAAAATATTACATTCTATAAAGGAGCCCTACTCTTAAACGCACCCACAAAGAACCAAATCCGTAAATGCTGGCATGTCAATTTTCATGGGAAAATACACATCTACATTAACACATATGATATGTTGGATGCTATTGGAGTGACTTTGGCATATTTATTAAAATTTATTTTTGTGAAAATAGGTAAAAAATGAAATGTCTGCTGTAAGCAGTCACATGAAAATGGATAAATACAAAAGCAAGCATAAGCATATTCAGCAGAGAATTTTGAGCCTGAACAATCAAGTTTCAGGCAAATCTTATGTGGTTCATAATTTTAGCCCTTTATTATGCAAAGCTGCCAATTCAATTTTACAATACAAAGAAATGTTTGGCATGATTATCAAGTTATATTTACTGTTCTGTGGATCTACTCACAGATGTACTGTCTTGAAAGAGTCTGTTCAAATTACCTCTGAACACATTTTAAGATCCTCATGGTAAGCAAAAGTTGACAGAGTAAAATGTATTATTCTTAACTAGCAACAGCACGTTAGACTTTAGAAAAACTGGTAAAGCAAACGATGATTCAGTTACAGAGCCAGTCAAATGATTTCCAAATCAACAAATTCAGAGAAAAAGATGCTTATCCTAATTGAATTTCCACATGTTGCTGCTTTCTTTCTCATGCACCTTGGTAGAGAAATTTCTCAAAGAACTTTTCTCACCCATCAGAATAAAGCATTTGTTATTTGGAATCCCTATCTGCTTAAAAACCAGGATCTCTGAGGACCCGTGGGAAATATCAAAGATGAGAAGTCGAGGTGCCAGGGTTCGAGAAGCTGAGAGAACACTAAATTCTGGACCCTTATTTCCTCTCTGGCCTTTTACTCTTCTCCCTCATCCTCTCCCTCTTCCTTTCTCTTTTCCTTGAAAGAATTGTCTATAATTGTATTTATAGACAACTGTTCAAGGCACTCTTTCTGGGTTTTGTTCCCATTTCCCCACTAAAACAGTTTTTAGTCAACATCACCAATGACCTACATGCTACAGAGAAAGTGTACCAATCTCAATCATTATCTAATTTGATATAGTAACGTGAAACATGATTGATTGCTCCTTTCTCCTTGAAGCATCTTCTCCTCTTGTCTTCTAGGATTTCCCACTCCTAATTTTTCTTCTCTCAGAGGCTTCTCTTTTTCCAGGTCCTTGTAAGTTCCACTTCTTTCCTACAAATTACGTCATGACTCAGTCTTGTACTTCATCTCTTATCTGTCTATCTATATTCACTGCTCTGTAAGTTCATCTAGTCTTATGATAACTCTGTTATGTGTAACTTTAGCATAGACCTCTCCCCTGAGATACAGAATCAGCAATCCAGCTGTCCACTCTCTGTTTCCATGTGGATGTTCAATAGCCATCTCAAGCTCAATCTGTCTAACACCAGACCTCTAATATTCACCCAACCTGCTTCTGCACAGCCTACCCAACTCTGTTCATGGTGACATCATTCTACTAGACAGGCCTGGGACTAGAGTGAAGCGAGAGTCACTTGGGCATAAAATGTCAGACACTCAGTGAATTATGCAAGTGCCAACTGTACTTTTGGCTGACCCTAAGAAGGATGTCTCCTTAAATGTTGTGCCCTTGACGTGCCCCCCTCCTCACTCTGTCCCACTCTACTTTCCCTGCTCAATGTAAAAATCTTAGCATCATCCTTTGTGCTTCTGTTTCTTCCACTTTCATGTTTAATTTATAAGGAAACCCTGATGGCTTTACCTTCAGAATGAGAGTAATGCCCCGAAGTTGCTCTTCAAGGGGAAGTCTCCAGGGATGGGCCACGATGGTCTTTTGGGATGAATGTTGGACACCCTGCAGCTGCTAGAAGGGACAGCTGGCTCCAAAAGTGTGCAATGGAGTAGCATGTTCAGGTTGCTGAAGTCTGGCATCTTGGCAGATATCAGATTCAGGCCCCTTGGCTTCTGCGTCAGAAATCTGCATTGCCGGCCCTGGATGCTTCAGGAACCTATAGATTTACAGCCTTTCTATTGGTAGTTTCCTCCCCACACCCCTTTCTGTCTTCTGCAGTCCCTCCCCTTCATAGAGTTTGTTCCAGAACCTGTTCGATAGCACCTGGCTAGGCCTCTAGTATGAGAACAGGGAGTTGGGTGGGGGCCAGGTGTCCACGAGTCTTGGAGTTTGCTTCATCGGTGGTATGAGCCACACTCCTTACAGATGAGTCTGGGGTGAGGGGCCCCCAGCACCAGGGCTCCCAGGTGCTCTGATCTCAGCTGTGATCTTTAGAGATCAGGATTCTTCTGGGAGGAGTAGTCGAGGCTGCCGTGCTCAGGTCTCATTTCTGCCAGTCTGTGAGCCACCCCTGACGCTTAGCACATCCCAGTCCGTCCTTCCCGTGGCCCTCCAGTAGAAACCACATTTACTCCCATCACACACTGGAGTCACATAGCATATCCTGTAGTCCCCAAATGTGCCTGTTTGCATACCTGGGTAACCACACACTCTACCCGACCAGACCAGACCCTGGCCAGGGCCCAAAGCATCCCCCCCAAATATATCTCTCTATATATATTTTTTCTAGCATACTCCCTTTCAGGAACTTGTAAGATTAATTTCTCTATCCCTTTCAAATCAGGCTTGGCTGTGTGACTAATTCTAGGCAATAGAATATAGCTGGATATGATGTTTGCCCATTTCCGGTCGCACGTTTAACTGTCAGTTAAGATTTTCTACTAGACTAAACTTGTCCAAACCGCAGCCTGCAGGCCACATGCGGCCCAGGACAGCTTTGAGTGTGGCCCAGCACAAATTTGTAAACTTTCTTAAAACATTATGAGATTTTTTGCTTTCTTTAGCTCATCAGCTATCATTAGTATTAGTGTATTTGATGGTCCAAGACAATTCATTTTCCAGTGTGACCCAGGGAAGCCAAAAGGTCGAGCACCCCTACTCTAGAACTTTCTTCCCCTACTGCCACAATTGCAGATATTCCAGATAGAACTTCATCAGCTTGAGCCTGAGAATAAGGGTAATACAGAGCAAATCCCCCACAAACTTGCAGTAGCCATGTAGTATAATCTAAAAACAAAGCTTGGAGCTTTAAAACCACGGAGATTTGAGGACTTGTTACCATAGCATAGCATAGCCTGTTCAGATTAATATAACCAGGTTAACTCTGGCTTTCAGGCAAGATGATTAAATACATTGTATGCAATAGAATAAGTAATAAAAATATATATCTCAACTTCTTGGGAAATATCCAAGTTTTCACAAACACGCTTTCAATTACCTAGTGAGAAACACATGCACACACACATATGCACACACACTGCTCATAGATCTAAGTGGCTTCCTTCCAGATAAAGCAAATAGTCTGGTGGTTTTGATTAGATAACTCTAATGATGTTTATAGTTACATATCTGCCTAGCATGAGTCTTCTCATGCTTGTGCCTTTTTGGTCAGTATGATCAGTACTTATTGGCTATGCATTGACCTTTGGGGATAAACCAGAACAAAAATTAGTTGGTATAAAATAGGGTATTGAAGAATGTGGTCCAATTATTGAAGAAATGTTTACAAATGTGAACATGATGGAGTAAAATTTTTTAATATTTAAATATGCTTCTAAAGAGAGAGGAAATCAAAATTCTAAGGCTATATTTGTGAAGATAGGAAACTACTAAGAGAAGTTGGATGCATTGTTTCAGGGAATTGTTTTCCCTCAGCTAGCAGTGACATACAGGCGTACCTCAGAGACACTAAGGGTTTCATTCAAGACCACCAAAATAAACCAAGTCAAATCATTTTGCTAATAGAGGGTCTTGCCCTCAAATTATAAAAATGAAACATCCATGAAGTGCAATAAAGCAAAGTACAATAAAATGACATGTACCTGCTTTTAGGTATAAGTTCAAACAACTGTATTAAACTTGATTACTGATGTCTGTGTTAAGCAGGTTAGAGAATGAGGGCAGAAACATTGTCTGCTCTCCACACTGCATTTGATACAGTCAAAGGTCGTGCTCAACTATCCAATGCCTTAATTACTCTTTTCCACACTCAAAAGGAATGACTTTCCAGACGTATCTCAAGTACTGTTTCCTCTGTAGAGCTGTCCTGATTCTTCCTAGCAAAATTAGTTATTCAGTTTTCTTTATCCTGCTAATGATAATTGATAGATAATTACAGCACTCATCAGGCTAATTCTTTGTTTACATGTCTGTCTCCCTGACTAAACTGTGGGCTTTTCAAGGGCAAGTGCTCCATCTTTGTCATCTGTGTCTTCTTCAAGAACTGTAATTTGTGAATCAAGGTTTTCAAGAAACATATGACTTCACTTCTAGGTGGAATATAAACCTGAGTGTAACAAAGAAACAGAACACATGGACACAGTCATTAGTTTATCGGTTACCTGAGGGTAAGGGGGAGGGGGATGGGGGAGAAAAGGGTGGGGGAGTAGGGAGGAGGCATCAAATATATGGTGATGGAAAGAGAACTGACTCTGGGTGGTGAGCGCGTAATGGAACCTGTGTAATTTTTAACAAGCAGTGTCTCCCCAGTAAATATAACAATTTAAAAAATAAAAAAAGGAACTGTACTTACGCATACCATTTGTTATTGTAGTATGTACTGATAATGCGGGGCAGAGTTTGTGGCAAAAGAAAAAAGGAATTACTAAAGGGAAAATAGGGAAAGAATGAAGGAAGAAAACAAATGCACAAGACTGCAGGGAAGGAAGGAAGAGAGGAAAGAGTTAGTACCTATGGGCCTCTTGTCACAGGTCTGTGTGGCTTGGCACTAGAAGGGCAGGAAGACAAATGGGAGAGGGTTTAGCTGAGTCAGGGTTCAAATGTTACTCATACTCAACAATGCAGCCATGCAGCTGACTATCTCCAGGATATCCTTTCTCTTTTCACCAGCTGCCTTAAATCAATATGTGAGACTGTTGCACATTATGTCACTATAGACCAGAAGCTTTACCAATAACATAGGCAGTCAATTAACATATATTTTATATGTTATATGCATTATATACTACATTACCACAATAAAGTAAGCTAGAGAAAATAAAATCACAAAGAAGAGAAAATACATATACAGTATTGTAGATATTTATTGAAAAAAATATGCATATAAGCAGACCTGCAAAATTTAAACTGTATTGTTCAAGAGTCCACTGTGTGAGGAAACTCAGCAGTCTTATACTAATTGATAAGTTGGTTTGATACATTTTATAAAAAGACAAGTAAGTGAGAGTTCTTTACGATAGCATATAGAATGTCTCTAGGCTCCCACAGTGTCTCAAGTCTCCATATTAATAATCAGTATGTACATCTGTGCTGCACTTGTTGGATCAATTACTAAATTTCAAAAGAACACTGATGTTTGTGTGAAAAATAAATTACCAAGCAAAATATTTTATGTTCTGTGCGCCTGCTCATTGAAATCTTTGTGTACTTAAAGAACTAAAACTCTTTAGTTTAAAAAAGAAATAATATCAAGGGGGAAAATTTGAAATTTTATGTGTTATTAAATTGAATATTAAAAAATGTGCTTATATGTGGGAATATTGATTATGAGTTTAATGTTCGTGTTTGCAAAATATATCCTACAGAAACACTAAAACATGTACAAAATTATGGGCAAGAAATATATGTGGCAGAATTATTTGTAGTTATGCAAAATTCAAAAAAATACAGGGTTCTTAACGGCTTAAATAACTTTATTTCATGGACACTATATAGCAGGTTAAAAAAATATTTTTATTTTGAAATATTTTGAAAAACAAAAAATAAAACTCTAAGGTACTTATTCAGTAAAAAACGTTCTAGGACATGTATTATTACTCCATTATTATAAAACAAACACAAAGAATAAAAGCAAAAGCTATATGCATATACACATACACACACCTACACACATACACCAGTACATTTGTGAATTAAAGCAAGTACTGTTAATACTTACACCTGAATTGTTAGCCTGATATAAGAATGTCTAGAGGAAAACAGGATATATAGCCACATTAATTGAGGGACTTATAATCTGGATTACACCTATTTTAGTTTGTTTTCATAGTAAATAGGCACTACTTATAATAGTAACATTAAAATTTTCATACTTAGGGGAAGCTGGGATGGCTCAGCGAGTTAAGCACTGGCTTTGCAGTCCCGGAGACTAAGGATCAAATCCCGGCCCTGGCCTGTGCAGACCCATAGGTTGAACTGGGGTGTGCTTCCCATGTAGGAGGCCCCAAATTCTGTTCTTGCCCTCTGGTTTGGCCCCTGGCTCGAGGGGGCGTGCCTCCCATGCAGGAGGACCTCAGCCCAGTTCCAGCTCTGCATGGCCCCTGACCACCTGTGTTGAACAAAACAGTATTAGAAACTGATGACATACAACTGTGGAAACTGCTCTGGGCCCTTCCCTTCTCCCTGTCTCTGTTTCTCTCTGTCAAAAATAATAAAAAAACTTAAAAAAAAACATTTCCATACTTAAAGTATCTATGAGGACATGGAGTCAATCTTAAGCTTGGATCTCAAGTTCGGTACCTCCACTTCTCTCAGAACTACCTCCCTTTGTTCCAACACCCTTAAGCTGATCTGTCTTCTTTTGAACATTCCACATGGTATTTTAAATTTATGTCTCACAAGGTCATTCTTTACTCCTGTTCTTTTATTGTCAGAACACACTGTTAATCATTCCTGACAATCTGACCATTGCAAAGGTCCCAGGCTTGTCAATTTTATTTTTTATCATCTAACTATCCATAGCAGCAGATTTATGGTACTATATAGTCTTTATTTTTGTTTTTTGGAATTTTCCAAAGATAAATTTTACTATCTATCTAAATGAATAATGAGAATATTATCTTTTGCTGGTTCCTATTGCTAACGAGGCCAAGGCAAGGGTCTTTTCCAAATTTCTATATTTGCCTGGTTGATCAGTTCTGGTTTGGTATAAGTTGTTAGCCACACTCACATGACAGTATTACAATGGAGTTATTGGTCACATAAAAACTGGAAAAATATGCACAATAACAAGGATAAATACAGAATCATTTTGTTTACAAAAAATTCAAGACATATGCATTATGGATTAAAGGCATTATCTTCACATTTAAAGACTAGTATATAATTAGTAAGCACAGAAATGTAAAACAACAATGAACAACTTGATGATACAATTGGTTCATATTTGTTATTAGCAATCCTATTTGAAATCCAGAGAAGCACAACAGCATGGATAAAAACATCAGGTAGCTGGTGACAAAGAATATGAGCAAATTGAACAGTGTTTTTCACCAAATTCATTACATGACTGACTGAGTAATCTGGCTCTGCAAGGACTTGAACTCAGGGAGCCATTCTTGCTATCACTGTTTCAATCAGTGACGCAGCTAGTCTGGGGTTTACATGCTATGCTTGTCAACTTGATTCCAGGATTGCTCAGCAGAAAACAGGCACACATTCTCTCCTTTAACAAACATCCATTGAACATGAAATCAGTCTTCTCTTGGTACTTGGAGGTGCATTTCAAGAGAAGTCAAAGGTTATGAAGTTTGCATTAAAGGTAAAAAATTTATAAATAGATGCTTTTGTATGTAAAAAAAAAATGTCCCTCATGATAAACACATAATATAACCTAATTTGAAATTTAATCCAAAATCATCAGCTTCTTAAGTATTGTCCTATCCCTCAATTGGAACATGTTTAAAAGCTAATGGGGGAAAGCTGGGATGGCTCAGTGGGTTAAGCACTAGCTTTGCAGCCCCAGGGACCAAGGATCGAATCCTAGCTTCAGCCTGTGTGGACCCATATGCTGAACTGGGGTGTGCTTCCCATGTGAGAGGCCCCCAGTTTGGTTCTCACCCCCCAGTTTGGCCCCTGGCTCAAGGGGTCATGCCTCCCATATGGGAGGTCCCCAGCCCAATTCCCACCCTGTGCAGCCCCAGCCCACTTGTGTGGAATGAAACCATGTCGAAAACTGATGATGTACAACTATGGAGACTACTCTGGGCCCTCCACCTTCTCTCTGTGTCTCAAAAACAATAAAATAAACCTTAGGAAAAAAATGTAATGGGACAAGAAGATGTTGGAGTAAGAGGGACCAGGAATCTGTCTCCCACCCAGACAACAATTACACTGACAGAACCTGTCTAATGTAACTATTTTTGAAATCTGGGGTCTGTTGAAGGCTTACAACTTCATAGGGATGCTTGAACGGTAAATTGCAGTTACTTTTGGTCAATTTCAGCTCTTAACACATTAGCACTTACCCATCACCACCCATTCTTGTGTCAGGCAGCAGTGCACAACATTCTTAGAGCACCTTACACAGAGTTGGTAGGAGCCAGGCTAAACAAAAAGGCCCCTTTCCTCCAAATATTGTGGATCAGTTATCTGATCACTGATTACGGCTTTTGATCACAGAAATGTTGACGAAGAGACAAGCATCTATTGTTTTTGCATGTAACCCATTGTTGCAAGCCCCTTCCTCTCTTGATGAGGCAAGTTGCAGGGCATTTAAAGAGCGGATGCCTTTCCCTCATTTCATTTTTCTCTTTTAAGAGCCAGATATTGGGATAGTCAAAAACAACTTTATATACATTGGGAAGATTAGAACATGACTATCCAGGAAAAGGCTCAGCAAATACTTTTTATACTTCTTATTGATCCTCAGCCAGAGGAAGCTTACATCAATTAGAAAAAACAAACAAACAAAAAACAAACAAGAATAGCAATAATAAAAACCAGCAAAATTCAGAGAAGAGAGAAAGAAAGGGGCAGAGAGACTATTTGAAGAAATAATGGCTGAAAACTTCCCAAATTTCATGAAAATCATGAATATAAAAATCCAAGAAGTTCAACAATCTTTCAGTAAGATCAACCCAGAGATCTATACTGAGAAACATTATAATCAAACTTTGGAAAGACAGAGAGTAAATTTTGAAAGCTGGAAGAGAGAAGCAAATCATCACATATAAGGGATCTTCAAGATTATCAGCTGATTTCTCATCAGAAAGTCTGGATGCCAGAAGGCAGTCAGTCAACATATTTAATGTGGTAAAAGAAAAAGACTGTCAATTAAAAACCCTATATTCTTTAAAACTCTCTTTCAAAAATGAGGAAGAAATGAAGACACTCTAGGTACATAAAAGTTGATGGAGTTCATTACCATTAGACCTCCACTGCAAGAAATTCTTAAGTCACTTCTACAGAATAAAATTCAAGGGTAGTAGACAGTATGTCAAAGCTGTATGGAGAAATAAATATCCCAATAAAGGGAAATAGATGGGCAATTGAGCTAGTATTTTTGTAACATTAGTTTGTAACTGGATTTTTTTCTGCATGATTTGAGAGACTAATACATTTAAAAACAATTATTAGTCTAAAAGACAGTATTGTTATTTTTTAAATGAAGAGCATTCATTCTTTAATATTTATTTAAATAGGAAAAAAACTAATTGCACAAATATATATTATTTGAAACAGGAAACTATGTATAAAAATGCAATACATATTCTTACCCTAGATATCAATCAGACCAAGGATATAGACAAAAGCATGACTTATTTTCTTTGTCATAAATTACAAAATGTGCATGCATTAGCAGATACTGATTATACCAATGGGATCTGTCCAAGCTACTCTCATCTGGGATACGGGTTAATTCTTTTTTTTTTTTTTTACATTTTTCAAAGACATTTATTTATTTATTTATTTATTTATTGTTAAGTCTATTGGGTTGACATTAATTGATATCAATTACATTGTTTCCAGGTGGACAATTCTACATTACATTGTCTGTACATCGCATTATGTGCTCAAAACCCAGAATCAGCTCACTTTCCATTACCGTATGTTTGATTTCCCCTTCCTACTCCCCCCCACCCATCTCTCCCCACCACCTCCCCCCTTACCCTCAGGTAACCACTAAACTATTGACTATGTCCATGAGTCTTTGTTTCTTTGTTCCTTTCAGTTAAAGGTTGTATTATTGTAACCTTGGTTTCTAACTCTAATTTTGTGTCCTACATAATTTAAGAGACTTCTACGTTTAAAAGAATTATTGGGATATGTTTGTGGACTCACAAACAAATAACAATAAACAATAAACAATAAAGATGTAATATTGAAGACACTAACAATCAAAAGGAGTCAGGATGGAGCTATAAAGTAACAGAACTTTTGTATGCTATTGAAGTTAAACTGGTATAAATTCAAGTTATTGTGTTATTACTTTAAGATGTTAAATGCAATCTTCATGGTAACCACAAAGAAACAGCTACAGAAATACACAAAAGGAAATGAGACAGGGACTTAAACATTTCACTATAAAAATAAAACTAAACACAAAAATAAATAGCAATACAGGAAATACGGGACAAAAAAGCTACAAGGCATATAGAAAACAAATAGCAAACGACAGAAGTTAAGTCTCTCCTGTTCACTAATGACTTTAATGTAAATGGATTAAACTTCAATCGAAAGAGAGATTGACAGATAGATACAAACAACATGTTCTAACCATATGCTGTGTACAAAAGAGTCACTTTAGATTTAAAGAACTAAACAGATTGAAAACAAAAGGATGAAAAAGATATACCATAAAAACAATAACCAAAATAGAGCAAAGGTGCCAATACTAATATTAGACAAAATGGATTTAAATAAAAAAAGGTTACAAGTGACACATAAGCAGATTATAATTTTAAAAGTTTCAGTATAGCAAGAAGTTATAATGACTATAACATCCAAATGCTAATGACAGACCACTAAAATATATAAAACTGATCATTTAAAGGAGAACTAGACCATTCTATAATAATACACCTATATAGCACATACTAACTAGATCTAACATACATATATAGGCAATGTATACAACAAGTGTCTATATTCTCCTCTGGTATACATCGGACATATTCCAGGATTGACTATATGTTAGACTACAAATTCAGTCTCAATAGATTTTAGAAGATTTATATCATACGAAATATCTCTTCTGACCACAAGAGGATGAAGTTCAAAATAAATAACAGAAGAAAAACTGGAATTTCCACAAAATTATAGAAAATTAAACAACACACCCTTAAACTACAAATAGATCAAAGAAGAAATTAAAAGGAAATAAAAAAATACATATAGACAAATGAAAATGAAAACACAACATGCTGAAACTTATAAAATGAAGTAAAAGTAGTGCTAAGGGAAAAAATGATAGCTATAGATGCTTACATTAAAAATCGAGAAAGATCTAAAATAAACTTTAAGAAACAAACAAACAAAAAACGAAGAAGAACATAAAATTACAGTTAACAGAAAGAAGGAATAATAAATATTATATCAGAGATAAATTAAATAGATCATGGAAAAGCAATAGAAAATTTTTTAAGAACCACAAGTTGGTTCTTCAGTGGAATCAACAAAATTGACAAACCTTTAACAAGATGGACTAAGGTAAAAAAAAAGACAAATTAGCTAAAATAAAAAATAAAAGTACAGGCATTACTAAAAATTCTACAAAAATAAAAAGGATTGTAAGAGAGTATTATGAATAATCATACACTAACAAATAGGATAAGCTAGATGAGGCAGAAAAAATACTAGAAACACAAAACCTATAACAACTAAATCATGAAGAAATAGAAAATTTGAATAGACCTAGTAAAGAAATTGAACCAGTAAATAAAAACCTCCTCCAAAAAAAGCCTCCTATCTGGTGAATCCTAACCAACAGTTAGAAAGACACTATCAAGCCTTCTCAAATGTTTCCAAAAAAATTGAAGAGGAGAAAACACTTCCTAACTCATATGAGGCCAGTAATACCCTGATTCCAAAGTCAGACACAAGAAAGGTAAACTACAGACCAGCATCCTTTATGAACACTGATGTAAAAATCCATAACAAAATACTAGCAAACCAAATTCAGCAGCATATTAAGGGGCTATAACAATGACCAAGTGAAATTATTCCTGAATTAAAGAATAGTTCAACATATGGAAATAAATCGATGTAATACATTACCCTAAGAGAATAAAAAGCAAAAAACACATGATCATCTCAATTGGTACAGAAAAGGCTTTTGATAAAATTCAATACTGTTTCATGATAAAAACACTAAAAACCTAGGAATAGAAGACAACTATTTCAACATCATAAAAGCTATATATAAAAAAACTCATAGTCAACATCATACTCAGTGGTAAAACTGAAAGCCTTTCCTCTAAAAGCAGGAACAAGGAAAGGATGTTCAACACTTCTGTTTGATATTGTAGTGGAAGTTCCACTCAGGGCAATTTGGCAAAAAAAAGGAACAAAAGACATCCATACTGGAAAAGACGTAAAATAATCTCTGTTCACAGATATAATATTATATGTAGAAAACCCTAAAAATGCACAAAAATTGTTAGAATAAATGAATTCAATAAAATAGCAGGATACAGTCAACACTCAAAAATAGTTGCATTTTTACATACTAGCAATAAACATTCTGAAAGGAAATTGCAAATACAATTTAATTAACAACAGCATCAAAAAGAATAAAGTACTTAGGAATTAACTTGACCAAGGAGGTAAAATATTTCTGCAGTAAAAATTACAAAAGACGTTGAATGAAATTAAAGAAGATGTAAAAAGAAACACATCTCATGTTTATGAACTGGCATACTTATTATTGTTAAAATGTCAATACTACTCAAAGCAATATACAAATTCAATGCATATCCTATCAAAATTCCAATGAAATTTTTTTTAGAAATACAAAAACCCATCATAAAATTTGTGTAGAATATTAAAAAAAAACTTGAAAAGCCAAAATGATTTCGAAAAAGAACAAAACTGGAATACTCATAGTTTCTGATTTTAAACTACTACAATTACTTACAATAAGTAATATAGTGTGGTACTGGTACAAAGACAGACATATAGACCAATGTAATAGAATAGAGACCCAGAAATAACCCCTCACAAAAATGGTCAAAGGAATTTTGACAAGAATGCAAAAACCATTCAATGTGGAAAGGTCAGTCCTTACAACAAATGGTGCTGGAAAACTGTATATTCACACTCAAAAGAGTGAAGTTGGACACATGCAAAAATTAGTTCTGAATGGATTGAGATTTAAATATATTACCTAAAACAACAAAAATCTTAGAAGACAAAAAATAGCAAAAGGGATTTACAAAATTGATTTTGGGAATTATCATTTTTGGATATGACACCACAGGCACAAATAACATAAGAAAAAAATGACAAATTGAACTTAATGAAAATTTAAACTCAACAACAAAAAAACAAGCAACCTGCTTCAAAAATGAACAAAAGATTTGAGTAGACCTTTCTTGAAAGAAGATAAACAAATGGCCAGGAAGCACATGGAAGGATGCTCAACATCACTAATTATAAGGGAAATGCAAATAAAAAGCCCAGTGAGATAACACTTCACACCCATTACTATGACTACTGCCAAAACACAAGAAGCAGGTAAAGCTGAGATGGCTCAGTGGGTTGAGTGCTCGCTTTGCAGCCCCAAGGTCTGAGGATTGAGTCCTGGTCCAGGCCTGGCCCCTGCCCGTGCAGACCCATTTGCTGAACTGTGGTGTACTTCCCATGTTTGGGGGGTGTGGGGAGCAGCTCAGCTCCAATAGGGCAAGCTTCCCTTTGGGAGGCCCCCAGTTTGGTCCCCAGCTCTCAGGGGCGTGCCTCCCATGCAGGAGGCTTGGTTCTTGCCCTGCACAGCTCTGTACCTCACCATGTGGAATGAAACTATACTGAAAAAAAACAAACAAAAACTATTGACGTGCAACTACAGATACTGCTCTGAGCCTTTACCTTCTCTTTCTCTCTCTCTCTGTCTCTATATCTCTCTGTCAAAAACAATAAAATAAAACTTAAAAAAACAAAAACAAGAAGCATTGCAAAGATATGGAGAAACTGGAACTCTTTGTGCACTATTGATGGAAATGTAGACTTGTCATTATGGCAAATAGTATGGCAGTTCCTCAAATAATTAAAAGCAAAAACAACTATCATATGTACAACTTCTGGGTATATACCCACAATAATTGAAAGTACATATATATTTTATTTATATATATATATATATATATATATATTTTTTTTTTTTTTTTGAGAGAAGGTGGGAGAGAGAGAGAGAGAGAAGAGGAGATGTCCTAGAGCAGTCTCCATAGTTTTACATCATTAGTTGTGACATGGTTTCATTCTACACAGGTGGATGTGGGGCCCCCTGGGGCAAGAATCAAACCCTTGGCCTCCCACATGGGAGGTGAGAACTTTTGCCACCCAGCCAGTTCATTTGGGACACAGTTCAGCATGTGGGTTTTCATGTACCAGGGCCAGGTATTGAACCCCGGACCTCATGATTGTGAGACAAGAGCTCAATCACTGAGCTATCCTGACATCACCAAAAGTAGAATCTTAAGGAGATATTTGCATGTGCATGTTTACAGCAGCATTATTCACTCAAGATAAAATGTGAAGAAACCTAAGAGTCCATCATTGGATGAATAGATAAGCAAAATGTGTATGTACATACAATGGAGCGTGAATCATCTTTAAGAATGAAGGAAATTCTTCAATATACCATGCCATAGATGAACTTCAGAAACATTATGCTAAGTCAAATAAGTCAGTTGCAAAAAAGATAAATATTGTATGATCCACTTAGAGTTATCAAAGTCATGGGAACAAAAAATAGAATAGTATTAGCCAGGGGCTGGGGTTTGGGGGTCGGGGAGTTAATTTTTAATGGATATACAGCTTCGGTTTTACAAGATGAAAAAATTATGGGTATGGATGGTGGTGAGGTTGTACAACATTATAAATGTGTTTAATACCACCGAACTGTGCACTTTAAGATAGTTAAAATGCTAAAATTTTAAATTTGTATTTTACCACAATTTAAAAAAAATTGAAAAAAAAAAAGCACTAATGGACATTGTTTTATGTCTCAAACAGGATAAATAGAGCAATAGTATAAGGACACATGATTCAGCATCTTCAAATATTCATACATATCTAAGTTCCCCCCTTATTTTGGAAATACATTTAATATTTCCATTTTGATGAAAATGTCTTCCAAATGCCTTAATAATTTATTCTTTAATGAGAGGAATTTGGATATAATAAATATGAGTTAATCTTCTCCTTGGACTAAGGATAATCCCTGCAAATGATCAGTTTTGGGGCTGTCCTTTTAAAATGTGATTCTCAGAGGGTTTTTGAGGTATAATACCTGCCCCTGAACCAAATGACCCCAAACTGCTTTATAATTGTTGATTTTACTACCACTCCCATTTTGTATCTCAGTGTATCACATTCTATGTTTGAGTTGCCAATTGGAACTTCAGAGGAATCAAAAGTTACAGAGAGAAGTAATCATCAAACTAAAGAGTAAATGCAATAAGCTTTTGCCAGAGGAGAGGGTGGATAAACTTACTGTATAGACATAACTCCCAATCTCAACTATACCTCAAAATCATCTGGAGGGCTGGTTAAAATACAGGTTGCAGGGCCCAACCCAGATCTTCTGATTTAGTAGGTCCAGAGTGGAACTTGAGAAATAGAATTTCTAATAATTTCTCTGCTCATATTGCTGATCTGGGAACCATACATTGAAACTTACTGCAGCGTAACCAAGTGGGATGGGAACAGTTTAAAATATCAGTAAGACTTTGAGGTGTTAGGAAACATTGGAAATATCTAGAAGGCCAGAAGTAGAAAAAGGGTAATGTTACTTTTCTTCTCACATATGGGACAGCACATTCATGGCTTTTGTAACACAAAGATGGAAAGCTGCTGAAAATAAAACCCTGGAACTAGTACAAATTACACTTCCATAGATTAGAATTATGTGACAGTTCACTAAAGATTTTCAGAAGATATATTAAATACTTCCATCATTATAAACTGATACCATATCATATAAACCTGATCTCCAAAAACCATCTCATGTTGCCTCTGTAATAGGCTGACCTGGATAGACCTTCAGTTTGACCCTGTGTGGCATTTCTAAGATCTCTATACTTGAATCCATTGGTTGCCACTAAAGTGCTTTGCCAACAGATTTTGTTCTCAGATTGTGCACAGCACTGAAAAGAAAATCACTTTGCAAATCCAGTGATTTCATGGACCACTAGGCTCTCTACATTCTCTATTACCCAGTTTATCTTTTGTTCATTTAATGAATTGCAAACACATTGAATTAGTTTTTTGGACAATTAAGTAAGATACTGAACTAAAGTTGTACTTATAAATATGTCATGTAATTATTTTAAGAATACGTCCACAATGAGTGGCTGGATAAGACACTTTGTGAAGGCTGTTTTTCTAGTAGTTCAACAAATTTCAACTTTTATAAATGTTATACCTTTTTCTAAAATGTACACAGCAAAATCATTTTCTATAATGAATGTTTAAAAATTTATTTCCAAGAAAATTAGCTCTTGTAAACATCCTGGAGTACGTCAGAGAATTAAATTGGTGTTTGTTAGAATGAGCAACCCAAATCAAATTCACTACTGCAAATATTAGCCCAGGCCTGGTTTCTAGTGTCTGTAAGTATCGTCCTTCCTGAGCTATGGCCACCTGAAGCCCTCCTGCCGTTCCACCACTACGTTGACTTTCAGGACGAATCCTGAAATTTCACTGGGGCATTTTATGTGGCTTCATGTCTGGAAGCTGTGGTTGGATCCTGTTTACTTTGTTTCTGTTCTAATGTCCTACCTTGGTTCTGGTAAATGGATCTCAGTGTGTTCCTAAGCCTTATTTGCTTGTTTCCCAGGCACCTAAGTTTGTTGACAGAGCTTTAGCTTCATTCCTGTCCTGAGTTTCTCTTCCATTATCTGCCATCTCTCAACAGGGTACCCTGGTCCTGGGTCATGGCCCATTAGCTTAGACCCACCTCTGTAATGACAGATACCACTCATTCCAATTTGCCATGCTTCCTATAATTCTCATATTCGCCCCATCTGTGTGAACAGGCCAACATTTCATTTCAATCATTTACTTATATCTACTTACCAAGAGTATTACCTTCTATCACTCTATTGTATTGGACATGCTACTTTGGTTTCTATTTTCATTTCTGAAGGGATCCATTCACCTACATCCTATTCAGTGGCTAAGTTCTTCTCCAAATATCAGCCCTTTCTCACCTAAACATGAGATGTGATTAAAAAAGAAAAAATCAAGGATGCCAGGTTGGCTCAGCAGTTGAGCACTTGCCTCACAATTGCTAGGTCTGGGAATCAGTTCCCAGCCCTAACCCACACAACCTCATATGCTGAACTGCAGCTCAACTCTTTAACCACCTCAATGGCTGAGCAGCAAAGGTTCTTGTCCTGGTTTGGTTCCTGCCTGGTGTGGCTGCACATCCACCTGTGTGGAATGGAAACTATGTCACAACTAATGATGTACAACTGTGGAGGCTGCTCTGGGACCTCCTTCCTCCGCTCTCCCTCACCTTCTCTCAAACAATAAAAATCTTAAAAAAAAAAAGGTTAATGTTTAAATTTAAAAATATATTACAGTAAAAGACACATTGCCATTACTCTCCCTCAAAAGACTTACCCTGCTTTGAACACACCCCATCATTTTTGCCACTTTCTGAAGCTGTTCTGGAAGTCCTCTTTCGTGAGTATCTTTCATTGTGCTGTTGTGTCGGTCTTAATGTCCTGAATCGACTCAAAGTATTTACCTTTCCTGGTCATTTTGACTTTGAGGAAGAGACAGAGCTGCATGGTGCCGGATCCAGTGCGTAAGGTAGATAAAGACAAACTGTAATGTTTTTATTTGACAGAAATGTATGTTAATGCGTTTTTCATGATCAATGATGTATGGCACTCTTTAAAACACGCCTTCTTTCAACCATAACTCACAAATGAGCGCCTGCAGTGAACAGTTGAAATTTGTCAGACACCGTTACTAAGATTAAAAGTGTCGCTTCTTGTTTCAAAGATCTCTGCCTTTTTGTTGGCTGGCACTCAGTAGCGGTATTCACTGTCCCTGTATATTTTGATCACACTTCATATGATAAGTCACTGGGCTTACCTGGTTTGTTCATTCTGAAAATGCTGAGTGCTTACTGCATATCTGGAGGAATATTGACCACTGGATAGATTGGCATGATCAAGACAAAGTTTCTTTCTCAAAGAAACTCATTCTATGGCTATCATCAACAAGACAAGGGATAACAAGTGCTGGAGAGGCTGTGGACAAAAAGGAACCCTCATACACTGCTGGTGGGAATGTAAACTGGTACA
>PVKE010026470.1:9010-22388 GCA_004027555.1 Craseonycteris thonglongyai
TGAGCCAACGTACTTCAGTATGCAGGATGAGATCGTGTTCTTTATCTTCAGTATCTTCTAACAGGGCCTTGAAAAGTCGGTGTTGCAATGGAGCTGCTCGAATAGAGTTGATTATCTTTGTGACTATTTTCATAACATGTTCAAAGGGCAGTATTTTACAACACAAAGCTTCCTGATGGATAATACAGTGGTAGGACATGAAGTTTGAAAATGATTTATCTTTCCTGCAAAGGGCAATAAATCCTTTGTTTTGACCAACCATCGCTGGTGCCCCATCGGTAGTTATTGCAGACAACTTATGCAAAGGCATAAGTTCTGGCGTATGTTCTGAAAGTTTTATAAATATCCTCACCTCTCGTCTGTCCTTTCATTGGTAATATTTGCAACAGCTCCTCTTTTACTGTGGAGTTGCTAAATACCATTCTCACCATAATTGCCAAGTGTGCGGTGTCTGATATATCTGTTGACTCGTCAAATTGCAGAGAGAAGCAGTCAGGTATTTCCAAGTCAGTCTTTAACTGAGTTTGCAAGTCTTTGGAAATTGCGTGTATTCTTCTTGTGACTGTGTTATTTGACAACTGTAGGTCTTGTATCACCGACATAATCTCACGCTTGTTAGAATATTCCTCAAACAAACAATCGGCAGCAGTCAGAAATGCTTCTTTTAACAATTCACCATCCAGGAAAGGTTTTTTTCTTTTTTGCGAGCATGTGAGAAATTTTGAAAGAAGCAATGGTTGCCTTTTGAGATTTTTCCACATGTCTAGTGAAAACAGTCTGTTGAGTAGCTCAACTTAATTTTAGTTGATTTATTTAGTTTTCTTTCTTACTTCAGATTTAAGTGGATAATTCGTATCAAAAGTGGTATGTCTTGTCTGAAAGTGACGTTCAACATTATGTTTTTTCGGCACTGCAATACTACTGCCACACAACAGGCAAACGCATTTACCTTTTAAATGAATGAAACAATAGGATTCCTCCCAGTCTGTGTTAAAATTATAGGTTGGTTTTCTCTTATTTGGTCCACTCATTTTAGGACTAAAAACATAAAAATAAAAATAGTTATAGAACTACAATATCATATCAAATTTCCACCATAATATTAGATGACCTACCTCGCTTTTAGTTCATTTAAAATCGAATCTATCAAAACCCTGTGATCCTAGCTAACCATCACGACCCGATCAGTCCAGCAACCGCAATCAAAATGGCAACTTGGCGCCTCCCGGTGGGGGGAGGAGAGTTTAAAGAGCGCAGCGGCTACACAAGACGCGACATGGACAAAGGCGACAGCTAGGGAAACACTTATACATACGATATCGCACACATACCAACGGATATAATAAACCTGTGTAGATACTCCAACAATATTTTAAAATTCTAACAAATGTATAAAAATAAATGATAGTTTTACTTAGTGTTTATGAAAAACTTCTGATGCAGTCAAATAATGGGGGGCGCACACAAATCGGGCACAGGCGCCATGGCGCCTGCGGGCACGGGGTTGGGAATCCCTATTGTAGAGGGCGAGCAAGTAAAAGAATAGTTTGATAATGATATCTGGAAGTCAATAGACATTGAATAAAGCATAGCTTTGAAATTGAAAGGACTTTGACTTTTATTAATACTTTGAGTAAAATGGAAAATGATGTTTATTCTTAAGAATAGCCTAGGACCAAATTGAACAATAAAGTTATTGCAATAACAGAAGAACAAGATATTACTAAATTGAATTTTGATAGTAGTAATAGTAGAGATATGCAGAAGTGGTAATAGTCTGAACATACTTTTAGGGTTACATAAAATGATGTCTTAATGAAAATTTTATTGTGTGTGTATTTTCAGGTGTGTGTGTGTGTGTATGCATAAGAGAGAGAGATCAACAGTTAAATACTTAGATGTCTTGTCTAGAAAAATTCTGTTTATGTCCCTATATTCTATTCTATCAAAATTATAAATTCTTAAATACAAACATGGTAATCTTTTGGTCATACATTTCATTATAATCTCCTATAGTTCTTTTGTTTATTCTCCCACATTATCTAATAGATGATAAGTTCCTGGTATCTTTTTGATGTTATCAGAAATATTCAGAAGTGAATTAATTTAATTAATAAATTCATAAAATAACAAAAAGTTGATACGATGTAAAATTAAGGTTTGTTAAAAGTTTATTTGAAAACAACAACCTAAAAATATCTGAATGTCTCTAATAGTATGATGGATTTGGGGAAAGGATTGAGTGTGATAGGAATAGAGAAGTCATTATGCTTTTAAATACTCACACCAGGAACATATTTAGAATACAATAATGAGGCAGTTCCCATGAAATAGTAACCATAACAGTAAGAGGAAATTAACCCATTTGAAAATTTCATAATCAAAAGTAGTTGCAGGTAATGCAATGAAATTTTTTACAAAAAGATTGTTATTTCCCATCACATGATAGAATCTATGGTATGGTAAGGCTTTGGAACAACAGAATCAAAACAAGGCAAACAGACTGCCTACATACGATAATTACAGTGAAGGCTTACCTAGGTTCAATTTTCAGCTTTGCCATTTAATAGCTATGTAGGCAATGGCACAATTTAAATTGGTTGTGCATCACTTCTTTATATACTTAAAACAGGGATGCTAATACCACAAACCTTGTAAATTATTTTTAGAATTATATGAGTTAAATATTTAGGAAAGGGCATGTCAAATGTTAAAATTCGAGAGGAGTAAAAAAAATATATATATATATGTGTGTGTATATATATATATATATTTTTTTTTTTTTTTCTTACCACATTGACTCAAATACCATTATTGAGGCACAGGGACTTAAGATACTCTTATTTTTTGTTTCCATTGGCAAATTTATTGGATAATAAATTTATTATCTAGAAGAAAATCTCTTTTTTTTGTATTTGACTACTATAATGTAACTCTTATTTATCTATTTATTTATTTATTTATTTGTTTATTTGTTTATTTTTGAACTGAACTGGGGGCCTCACTGCGTTCTGGAAGCACACCTCAGTTCAGCATGTGGGTCCGCCTGGGCCGGAGCTGGGATTTGACCCTAGGTCCTCGGGGCTTCAAAGCAAGTGCTTAACCTGCTGAGCCATCCTGGCTTTCCCTATAATGTAACTCTTAATATGCAAATATTAAAAGATACCTTTGAAAACATTTAAATAAGGAAGTAAGTTGATGGGCCATAGTTATATTATAACCTTATAAAAATTTCTTTTGAGAACATGAGACATAAGTGCTATCATACTTCTTAACACGTGGTAAGCTGCTGTGTAGACAAATTGGGTTATAATGCTGTGACATGTTTAACTTAACCACAGAAGAATAAAGTTCTTGAACTATTAGAGCTGAAATTTTCTTTAACATATTATTTCACCTTTTGCTCTTAAACCTCTCACACAAAATTTCTGCACTTTTGAAGTTTAAGAGATATATTTTGACATTTAAAAAGCAGAACTCCCGAGGGATTCACTGGTAAAAGCCATTAGTGAATTTGCTGATATAAAACTTGCATGATATCATAAATCTTTTATAGCTTGTCTTTGGAAAAAATGTGTGTGTGTGTGTGTATGTGTGTGTGTGTGTGAAAGACAGAGCGAGAAGGAGGAGGAAAGGAGAGATTAGATGAGAATGGTAAATTGCATTATGTGCACCTTCAACATGAGCCTTTAACATGACACTTTTTGACATTTAATAAAATAGGATTTAAAAAGTTATATCCTCAGAGGCCTTGTTGTGTCATCATAGGAATGAAGTGAATATCCATGTCGGAGGTTCTGAGAAACAAAAAAGATATTTGATTTAGAAAAACTGATTTCACTTTTCTTTTCTGGAAACACTAACATTTAGTTCCTATGAGCTACAGGAGCCATGACAGTAATGCTTTGAATTGGTTTGGTTCTATATGTATCACAGCTATTAAAGATTAAGGTCAAGTCTGTATCCACATGTATATGCATACATTATTTTGATCATCTGGATGTTCAGATATTAAACAAAGAAAACGAGTGCACACAATTTGCATTAGCAATTGTTTCTAATGTTTATAGTGAATTGTATGGTATTTTTCATAGTAGAGTTCTCTATGCAGGCAATTTTATAACAACTTTAAAAAGTAAAAATTAGACTTTCATTTGTGGAAGGAGTTAATGTAGACTTAACTTCTCTACTCATCCCCTTTTTTTACCCCTAAATAACCTAGGAATAATTCAACAGAAGGTTTTGAAGGTAGAAAGAGGAAGGCAGGCGGGCCAAAGGCCTCAGGATTTGAACAACATAGATGTGTTTCCTGGGTTTTCTCTTGTATGTTGTACATCTCGAACTTGGTACCAGAGAAAGGTTTGTAACTCAGAATTGCCAATAGATGAAGACAAATAAGAACAACAAAAAACAGGGAGAGCGTGTCCTCTGGCCAGTAGACTAGGAAAGGACAGCCCAGCAAAGACATAGGGAGGAAATCCACACCCTATCGACCCCACCCTGTAGCCTTATCATCTTAAGCTGCAATGGTAGGGGGATGTGGCAAACTCACCCCTGACCCATACTGTGCAGCAGCCTGCCTGTCCCATATTACTAGCAGCATCAGTAATGCTCTGTAGCTGACTCGTCCTGTCCGGCATTTATCTATAGTTTGGCTCAACATGCAACAGCCCCAATTTCTGTGCGATCTGACCAGTGACCCACCCTCCTGCACTCGCCTCCAATGGGCATCCACTCTGAAGGTAACCAGAGTCACAAAGTCTACTTTTTGGGCTTTTCTGAGCATCAGAAGGCTAACCAGAACCTGTCTCTGAGCACTTTACCTCCAGGCAGAAATTGGCTCAGGCACATTTTCTGGACAGGCCAAGAAGCACCTTTAGAAACCCAGCAGAAAACCCTCTCATGGCCAGGGAACAAAGCTAACCAGAGTAACATTACATAGGCCCTGAAAATTGAATTGTCACTAAAACTACAGCTCACAAAAGTAGGTGGGACATACCTACTAAACCTAAACAGAGTGACTGCCTGATGAAATAGATTTAAATAGGTTTAAAAAATACCATAATGTGGGGAAGCCGGGATGGCTCAGTGGGTTAAGCGCTTGCTTTGCAGCGCCGGGGACGAGGATCTAGTCCCGGCCCTGCCCGTGCAGAACTATGTGCTGAGCTGGGGAGTTCCCCCAGTTCGGTTCTCTCTCTGTCTCTGTCTCTCTCTCTCTGTCTGTCAAAAAATTAATAAATAAAACTTAAAAATAAAAATACCCTAATGTAACATAAAAAATGCCAAGGAAAGAGTAGGAAAACAATCATAGCAAGAATCAGGGCACACAGAATTTGCATGAACAAGAATAATAAACTGATGCCAATACCAAAATGAATCAGATATTGGAATTATCAGACAAAGATTTTGAGCAGCTACATAAAATCTCTTCAACAGTCAATTACAAGTTCCCTTGAAATAAAAAAAAAAAAGCAAATCTCATTAAAAAATAGACATTATGGGAAAGAACTAAATAAATACCATCACTGAAATAAACCTACTAGATGAGCTCAGTAAATGAGTGGAGATGACAGAGAATAGAATCAAGGAAGTAGAGGACAGATCAATAGAGTTTACTCAATCTGAGCAGCAGAGAATATAAACACAGAAAATGCTGACTTTAAATACATGTGAGACAATAACAACAGATGCCAAAGCTATTTCTTTGGCATCTCAGGAGGAGGAAAAAAGTGGGAGGATGAGAAATATTTGAAGAAATAATGGCTAAAAACTACCAAACTAGTAAAAAAACCTAAACCCATAGATTTAAGAAGCTATGCAAACCTAAAATAGGATATAGATAGATAGATAGATAGATAGATAGATAGATAGATAGATAGATAGATAGATAGATAGACAGACACACACACATACATACATACACTTAGGCACATCATCATTATACTTGTGTGGAAACCAAAATCAAAGAAAAAATAAATATTAAGAATAGTCAGAGAGAAACTACATGTTATTTATAGAGAAATGCATATTCAAAGACAGTAAATCCTATCTGAACCCATGGAGGACAGAAGTAAGCTGTACAATATTTTTCTACATGCTGAATTGTGAGAACTGTCAGGAGAAAATCTTTTATCTGGTGAAACCATATATTTGAAATGAAGGAGAAACAAAGACATTTTTAAACAAAACTTAGGTACAAAAACCTTCAACAAAATTATCAAATTCAATTCAGCAATGAATCCCAGATATGCCTGGCTATTTCAACATTAAGAAGTCAACCAATGATTCTAGTTTTCAACATGCTTTCAATGAAATTCATGTGACTGTCATAACTGACGTAGGAAAAATATCATTTTAAATACTCCAATCTGTTTGCTGAATATTACAAAACACTGATGAAAGAAATCTAACACCGAAGTAATTGAGAAGACATACTGTGTTCACAGAGTGAAAGATTTAGCAGAATAAAGGTGGCAGTTATCCCCAAACTGATCAATAATGTAATGCAATTTCTGTTAGAATCTAGCAAGGGTTTTTGTAGATGTAGACAAGTGTATTATAAAAGACATATGGAAAAGCAAAAGCTCTGGAATAGCTAAATTAATCTGGAAAAAAAAAAAGCATGAGGCAACATCTTCGCAGTGGTAGGACCTACTATATAATGAAAGTTATCAGAACAGTCTGGTCTAGTAGATCAATAAAATAGAATAGAGATACCAGGAATAGACCCAAACAAATACACCCAATTGATTTTTGACAAATATGCAAAATAGAATGATTGCCAAAATCAACCATACACATTGAAGTAATTCATTGTGTATTTTTGTTTATATGATGGTCAAACATTGGAAAACACTTGCATAGTGATAGATGTTAAAGTCTATGGCAGATCTTAATTAGACTTGACATAATGAATCCTTCTAAGAGCCTGATGCGCCTATTATCAGAAATGGCTCTTAAAAGGGCAAATCAGATTTTTATTTGCAGCATCATATGTTACTAGCTCCCAAATACTGTGTCTGATCATCTCCCTTATATTTGTTTTCATATTTGTCATTTTAAATCTTGTTTACCTATATTATCTGTAATACATTAAATATATTTATTAAATATATCTGGTTTACTTTATGTAATTCTCCTAATATCTTTTCATCTAACTATAAATTTCATAATATATAGTTAAATTAATAGCACCCTGCACATGTGTAATAGTTGTAAAATTTTCAACATATTTTTGATGTATTAGAAAGCTTAATGCTTTGCATATTACTACTGTGTTTGGTTTCTTTACTGATGTACAGGATTTCTGTAGCAATTTCATTTTTATATGCAGTGTGTAAGTGACAGGAATTTGGGAAGAATTATTTTTATCTTAAAAATGTAAAATTAAATTATTCATGAGTTTAAGTATAAATAATAATAAATAAAATGTGTTTGTTCACTCTGAAGAGAATAAAATAAAAAATAATCTGTATAGGTTGATGTGAATGTATCACTGTTACAAGGCAAGTAACCCAGTAACATTAAAACTCCAAAATACTCACTGGATTGTGCACTATGGTTGTAAGAAAAGTTATATAGTATATATTCTTGCTGCTTGTAAATTCATAAGACCAAGAAAGAAGCAACCATCAATTTAGAATTCCTTAAATGGTGACCATCAGAAGAATATTGTAATAGAGATTTTAGGAAAAATGATATCCACGATATTCAATACATACTGGTTTATATTATGAAGTATTTTTACTATTTTTACATCTATCTCTAACTTCCTGCATAACATAATTATTTCTTGGAAATTCCATTTTCTTAAAAAATTGTTTTAAATTAAATTAGTTATTGGTTATTTATTTGTATGTATTTGATAACATTTTAAGTTTTCAATTAATAAGATTACAAAATATTTGAAATTTCAGGCTATTTTGAAATACTTTTTTTAATTTCCTACTTTTAATAGGAAATTAATGTTTAATTCTATCCAATACTGTATAAGATAAATGTTTAAAATGCATAAAAGTTTAAACTCTAGGATGGTATAGGTTGTTAGAATTTTTCCTCTCCTGTTCCTCCAATTTAACACAGAAAATGTGAAGTCCTTATGATTGCCCAAAGTCCTTATGATCAAATCCTATTTGATGTGTACCGAAGTTACCTTTCTGATTTATCTCTCCACACTCTCCTCCTCACTTTACTAAGCTACAGCAGGTTCCTCACTGTTTCTCAAACAGGTCAGGTATTCGCATGTCTTAGAGGCTCAGACTAGCTGTACTTTCTCTATAAATCATTCCTCCCTTGATATATTGAAGACCAAACTCCTCACTACTTTTATGATAATGGCTATAATATCACTTCCGCGTTAGACTCACCCGAGTACTTCCCTCCTCCATCCATGCACACGTAATCCAGACCCTCGTTAGCCTGCTCTTATTTCTTCTTGTGTCATATGATAAATATTTTTGCTATATTATTTTTTAGTTATTATCCTCCCAGAACATAAGAATAAAGTTTCATGTGGACCACAATTTTTGTTTTGTGAATGATTTCAAGTGTCTAGAACATAGTAGGCTCTCAATAAGTATTTGTTATCCATTGAAAATGGATGGACATAAATATATGCATAAATAATAAATATAGTCAGTTTTACATTCTGAATACATAAGTGCTTTTGTTAAATACCTACATTAAGTGCTCAATCAAAAGTGTAAAACAGCTTTCATATATGTATATGCTAGTCTCATACACCTAAACCAGTACATAATAATTTATGCATGTATACTGGGCAATTCAATATACTTCTATATATGTGCAAGGCATACTCTACTAAATGAGACTACTTTCACTTTTTGTGCAGTATTTAAACTTTAAAGGATTCATGAATTTAATAATGCCTGAGTTTAATACCCAGACATATTGTATACAAATTACATGATTCTTCAAGAAAGCAAAAATGATCTGAGTCAAGATTTTGTCTTAGGGACCTAGTTTATGTTTTCTAGTTTTATTTGTTTGGTTGTTTTTAATGTTTTACTCATGACAGACCTTTCAGGTTATCCTAAAATCAGTTGTAGTAGTAATGTCATCCAAACTGAATGTTTTTTCTGATAAAGAACATAATGTTAGAAAAGTCAAAATTGAAATAGCATACAGGTAGTATGCACATGTGTTAGCATAGTAAAATCGATATATCATCTATCATTTATCTATCATCTATCTATCTATCTATCATCTATCTATTTATCCATCTATCTATCTATCCATCCATCTAATCATCTATCTTTCTCCCTCTCTCCCTGTTTCTTCCTTTCTTTCATTTTATCATTTGTGTCTATCATACATTTAATGTGTCACCTAGCTATTGCATCTGTATAGATATAAATTCTATAAATTTTTAAGATATGCATGCCCACAGAAAATGCACTATAGCAAACACAACAATGAAGATAGAAAGATATACATATGACCGAATATTATATACACACAGTTAGGTGATGATGAAGTAAGTTTTTGATAGGCAAATACACAGAAAATCAGTTCGATTCTTTTGACAATGCTGAAATGGAATGCTGTGAGTAAAACACTCAACTCATTTGATTCTATCAAAGTTAAAATTGAAAAATTGATTGAGTGCTTGTATTAAAATGACCTATGTTTGATGTTGGTCTCTTGAAGATAGATCCTTTGATAAATGAAATAGTTTAAGACATCAATAGTGTTGAGAAGCAGGGCAAAGGCTTCTGTGAACATTCAAACATCAGTACAAAATTGAGTTATACCAGTAAATGTCAAGTTTGGTCACACAGCTCTTGGTTTCAGCCTAACATAAAGTCTTTCAGTCAGTCCTGAAGTCGAACTACATACATTCAGGTCACACTGAGTGATTGCTCTACCACCACATGAAAACAAGCTGAGATTCATTACAATCATCCTGGGCAGGGCATTGCACTGGTCCTTTGGACAATGTGATGTCCATGAAATTTTATGGAAGCCCTATCGAGATAGAAAAATCCACTCTGCCCTGAATAATATTGGAAATACAACTTCTCAGGAAGGCTCAGGCATCTTATTTGATCAAACAAGATGGTTTTTTTCCTCACAAAGTTGTCCACAGACAATCTTCACAAGAGTAAACGGGTGCTTAGTTAAAAGGCACACTAATGTACCCTGCCATGATTTCATTTAATATAACTCTCTGAAGGTGGAGGTGGGGGGGTGGAGGGTGGGGGGAGGGGGTGGGGGCTGGGAGCCAGAATGGCTCAGTGTATTAAGCGTTTGTCTTTCAGCCACCGGGTCCGAGGATCCAATCCTGGCCCCGGCCTGTGCAAACCCAAATGCTGAACTGGGGTGTGCTTCCCATGCAGGAGGACCCTAGTTCAGTCATTACTGGGGCAAACTTCCCATTGGGAGGCCCCTGGCCTGGTTCCTGCACTGAGTGTTCCCCCACACACCTGTGTGGATGAAACCATATGGAAAACTGATGATGCTCAACTATGGAGACTTCTCTGGGCCCTCCCTTCTTCTCTGTCTCTCTCTCTGTCAATACAATATAATAACATAAAAAAAAATATCTGCAGGGGCCTGGTTACCTACCTATCAACAAATATTGCAATAATACATGCACACTGCATTTAAAGGTCATTGAATTAAACTATGTAAGCTCTTGAAAACAACTGTGTCCTCCAGGGTGTAAAGACAAAGGATTCCGTCCTTTAAAAGTGTGTCATTTTGAATGAAATGCTTTTCTTTTTCTGATTTTCCCCTGAAGATAGTTTCTTGGTCCTAAGAAGTGTAACTCAAACAGGAAATAACAGTGTTATTGTTTGGAGGAATCAAAGATAAGAACTTTACTTACTGAACTAAACTATGAGAGCTCTTGAGAATAGTTATTGAAATTTTTTTCCTTTATTTGTATCTTCAGTGTCTAATTATTTCATGGCAAATATTTCACCTTTAAATAAATTCTTTACTTCCTCCTTTATTATGAACTTTTGACTTCTATGAATAGTGATTTTCATAAATAAGGAAGGAAATAGATACAGGATTCAGTCCTCAGAAATTGACCCATGTTGGATTAAATCACTTTTCTTTCTTCTAATTTTTCATTGGAAGCAGTCTTTTGGTAACAAGAATTAGAACTCAAATAGAAAACAACAGTGTTGTTGAGTTGAAGAATCAAAGATAAAACTTCAGTGAGGTCAGTGAGTAATATCAGAAAAGGAAGAGAGACAAAAAAAAAACGTGCTCTAAAAATTTGTGTATAACTCTTCAAAACTTGGCCTTTGAAAAGATAAGCAAAATTCATAAAACTTTTAGCCAGACTCATGAAGAAAAAAGAAACACAACCCAAATAAATAAAATTAGAAATAAAAGAGAAGTGACAACAGACACCCCAGAAATACAAATGATTATATGAAAATACTATGAACATTTATACGCCAACAAATTTGACAAACTGGAAGAAATGGATAAATTCCTAGAAACACACAGTCTTCCAAGACTGAATCAAGAAGAAACAGAAAATCTGAACAGACGAATCACTACAAACCCTAAGCAAAAACAAATAGAAGTGAGTATTTTATATCTTCAAAACATATCCAGCCTGGACTCCTGGACTGAACTCTCAAGCACATCTCTATTGACACTCTGACTTTTCTTACCCTGGCTGACATTATATTGTGTAGGATTCTGTGTATTATGGTACACGTTTGCATGTGAGTATATGTGTGACAGATTTACAGATGTTAAAAATTAGAGACATGTTACTGTAAAGCTGCAATATCAGTGTGGAATATTCTTAGTTGATTACACATTTCCAAAAGACGAGTAGTTTTACCTCTGCCACTGCTCTCTCCCCAACAAACAAAGCAGCACTGGTGAGCTCTTTCTAATTATTTTTCTGCAAAATGACACTAGTCCAAATGATTCCTCTGGAAAGACTGTATATGACATTGGTTCGTATATATTGGAGTTTGGAGAATGGTGCAAAGGGGAGAAAGAAAACTACAGGTTACTGAGACACAGTAGAAATTGAATTAGCTTAAATAGTAAAGATATTTGATCTTATTAATATGTCAAACTCATTAAGACAAATGTTACCATTGAATTTAAAAATTATACAATAAAAATATTGGTTGTTATTAATCATCTTTTCTTTCATTGTATGCCATAACTAGACAAAATTGTTAACATTAAAACTTAACACACCTATTTATATTATGAAACCCACCTAACTTTCTGAAATAAACAATGCACTCAATTATAACACGGTATTGAGAAATCTCATGTTTAAATGGCAGATAAATGGTATGTGTGTAATTGAAGATCATAAAGATTAAAATTACCCATCATGACATGTCTCAGCTTCTTGTCCATAATATAATAAGCTATCCAAATAATAAATATAAACGTATATTTTTAAAAATATTGTTAATACTTTTTATACAATATAACATGCACTGTATTTAGAACAATATTGTACAATATGCAGCCTGAGGGTCGCATGCAGTCTAGGAGAGCTTTGAATGTGGCCCAACACAAATTCTTAAACTTTCTTAAAACATTATGAGACTTTTCCTTTGAATTTTTTTTTGCTCATCAGCTATTGTTAGTGTTAGTATATTTCATGTTTAGCCCAAGACAATTCTTCTTCCAATGTGGTTCAGGAAAGCAATCCTTATCTAGAGTTTGTGCAATCTCTTACCACAATTTCTTGGATGAAGAATAAATAGCTGATTCAAAGACAATGCTCCTTATTGTCCAGTTTCCTAAGAAGTGACCCAAAGACCTTTTAATCCCTTAGGATTATTGCATACGATTTGTCTAGCTATGAAAGCAGATTCTTAATAAGAGCATTTGAACTCAAAATATGGAATGTCAATTAGTTAAAGTGTTGAAGCAAAATAGCAGGAAGAAAAACTGAATAAAATACTAGACTCAAGTAGATCAAATGCCTAGTCCTGAATCTTATTAACTATTGAGGCAGTTGGTGAATCATAAAAACTTTCATTATACTCCCGTCAACTTTGCTAATATTGACATGGTTACTAACAAAACTGTTTGTCTTTTACCCAGAATATATTTTTGTCCCTTAAATTTTAACTTTAAATTACACTGATACTTAAGCATATGAGCAAAATGTGAATACATTTTTCTTAACAATATTTTGACAAGTAAAAAGTTAACATTTTTGGGGAAAGCCGGGACGGCTCAGCGGGTTGAGCGCTCGCTTTGAGGCCATGAGGACCGAGGATCGAATCCCGGCTCCGGCCCAGGCAGGACCCACGTGCTGAACTGGGGAGTTCCCACAGTTTGGTTCTCTAACTGTCTCTGTCTCTGTCTCTCTCTCTATCTGTCAAAAAGTAAAATAGAAATAACTATGCAC
>PVKE010026471.1:0-22292 GCA_004027555.1 Craseonycteris thonglongyai
TCAGAAAATTTCTTGTTGAGGTCATTTAACTGTGTCTGGGTACTTTGCCAGCATTGAGTGAGCTCTCTGAGTGTCTTGATTAATGCAGCCCTGAATTCTGTTTCACTTAGATTTGATTCCAAGTGTGCAAGGTCCTTTACTAAAGACTGCCCCTGATCTTCTGGAGGGGCTTTGGCTTCTGAGGTGTGCATTGTGTTTGCTGTGGTTCTTTTTGCTTTATGCATGAGTCTGTTTTCCCTCTGGGGATTTGCCTATCAGATGGGCTTCTCTTTATTTTTTCTTTTGGACTCAGTTGTGGGAGAAGAGATTTTGGGAGAGGGTTGGGGGAAGCAGCCAGCTTCTGTGTCCTGGGGCACTTCAGGTTGCTGTCTTAGCTGTGAGATAGCAGGGTAGTAAAGGTGTGGCCAGGGGTGGGGGTATGTGAGTAGGAGCTAGGGCGGGCCTGAGACACAATAGCAGATTCCTCTTTCAGCAGGGGGGCTGGTGGTTCAGTGTGGGCGGGGCGCAGGAGCTCTGGTCTTTCCTCCTCCTGGCTGCCCCTCCTTCAATTGTAACTGTAAGGCACACCCGCAGGGCAGCACTTGGATGGGCTGGCGCTTAGCAGAGGCCCCGGTCCCGGTCGGTGCGCAGTCCCGCGCACAGGCAATGACACCGCGGAGACCCGGCAGGCAGCCCAGTTGTGCGTGCGTTCCGCAAAGTCTCTGAGGCCCGGTGGGCGGGAATGCCAAAAGCCCAGCTGCGTGCTCGCGAGCAGGCAGCAGCGCTGCCGCGGCCCGGTGGGTAGGGCCCCGAAAGCCGGTCCCGCGCACAGGCAGCGGTGCTGCAGCAGCCTGGCGAGCAGGGTGCCAAAAGCCCTGTAGCGCACAGGCGAGCAGGCAGCGGTGCTGCAGGGCGGCCCGGTGGGCGGGGCACCGAAAGCCCAGCCGCGCACACAGTGATGCGCAGCGGCCGCCCAGCCGGTGGGGCGCCGAGAGCCCAGCCGTGCACTTCCGCGCAGGCAGAATCACTTCCGCGCAGGCAGCGTCGCGGCAGCAGCCTGGTGAGCGGGGCACCAAAAGCCCTATTCGCGCTGGCAAGCAAGCAGCGGTGTCGCTTTGTCCCGGTGGGCGGGGCGCCAAAAGCCCAGTTACACGCTGGTAGTGTTGCCACGGAGGCCCCGTGGGTGGGGCGCCGAAAGCCCTGCGCGCACAGGCTGTAACTCTGGAGGCAGCCGCTCTACGCTCCCGGCTCTGTTGAGACCGCCGGATTCACTCCAAGCATGTCCAATGCAGCTGTGCCCACTCAAGCCCCAGCCCTCACTCCAAGAGCCCTGTCCTCAGAAGGCGCTCCCTCACAGTCAATCTCCGTAAATCAGGGGTGCCGAGCTGCTGTGGGCTGGTGCCCTGCTCTCACCCCGCCCGCCGGTAAGTGCAGCCGCCCTGCTCCACAGTCCCTGTTCCACTTTAGGCTCTGTGATCTGATTAGGGCACTGCGTGCTGTCCCTTGAGTTCGGATGTTAAATTGTCCACAGTCTTGTGGGGCTTCCACGCTCCCTAGGTCTCGGCTTCCAGGCCGCCCTCGATCCAGCTCCACTTTGACCGTAGTCCCCCAATCCCCCTTTGTTTTTGCCAGCCCCGGGCCCCGCGCTCCGAGTCTCTGTCCCCGAACCGCTGCTTCCCTTTCCCTCTCCCGCTCCCCCTCTTTTTTCTCTAACCTTTGTGTGTTGTTCCGTGTTGTGTGGTTCTCTTAGCTGAGGTTTCTTCTCAGGGTTTCCCCTGTGGATTCCCCTCTGTTCACAAGGCCCTTCCCAGGCAGTTATCGGCGTTCTCCTCTCATGCCGCCATCTTGGATCCCCCTGCTTCACTTTTAAATTTCATTCTACCTACCCGTACAACTATGGACACTGCTCTGGGCCCTTCCCCTTCTCTCTGTCTCTCTCTCTCTGCCTCTCACAGCCCCGCTCCGGCTGCGCCGCTCCAAGACCAACCGACAGAAGCTGAGTATTTTTTTTAAAAAAGATTTATTTTATTGTTTGAGAGAAGGAGAAAGAGAGAAAGAAAGAAGGAGGGAGGACTCAGAGCAGTCTCCATAATTGTACATCATTAGTTGTGACATAGCTTCATTCCACACAGGTAGATGTGGGGCTGAGCAGGGTGAGAACTGAACTGGGGGCCCCCCGAATGGGAGGTGAGAACCTTTACCGCCATCCTTTCAGTTACCAGTTGCACTGCAGTTCAGCATATGGGCTTACATGGGGCAGCCTTGGGATTTGATCCCCGAACCTTGCTGTTGCAAGGCAAGGGCTCTAGGGTAAGAGGGTATGAATTAGGCAGGCCAGTGATCCACACATAATACTATTTGTCAAAGTGAAGATATCTTTAGTCTGATGGTGATAGACTTCAGTGTATTTCACCCTCTGGGTTGAGCTGCCTTTCTGTTGTCTTAATGTTTTATTTTATTTGGAACTCAGCAGTTACCTAAACTGGGACACAGCTTTTCTCTCAGGTTTCAAAATCCTCTTCAGGAGCCCATTCTAGACCATCCATAGGTGATCCATACTTCAGAGAGCAGGTCTCCAGCTTTAGTCTAAGGGCAAAACTGTTATCCACTTTGTTTCTTGAGGAAGTGAAGGGAGGAGCCCAATTGCTCCAACTATTCCCAATGCTCTCTGTTTGCACATTTGTCTGGGCTTCAGGGGTCTGTGGGCTGGTAGTTTCTCCCACAATAGCATGTGTTTGAGTGGCATTGATTGATATATATAGTATAGGCACTCAGAATAAATATTTTTAATTCTTTTATTAACCATTTGCATTTCTCTTTTTTTTTGTAAATTATTCATTACTTGATCATTGCCCATTTTTATTGCAGTATTCACCTTGTTGAAAAATATTTTGTTTTAATTTGTAAGAATTCTTTATATAAGACTGGGAATCAGAAATGAAACATAATTAGAGACATATTTTTAATTTTCAAGAGAATTTAAAACACATTATAAGAACTTACATGGAAAGCTGTAGTAGAACTATAAAATCATCTTAAAAATATGTTTTTCTTGCATAATATAATGATGAGTAATGGACATCAAGATGTGGCAACCTGAATAGATTAATTAAATTTTGGAGACTGGGAAGATGAAAAAGGACAAGAACGATATGATTTCACTCATACGTGGGATAAAAAACAGAAAGCAACAAATGACAAACAAAACAAACAAACTCATAGACACAGACAATAATATGAAGGTTACTAGAGGGGGTGGGGGTGGGGGAGGTTGAAGATTATAAAGGGCATCAAATATTTTGTTATGGAAGAAAACTAGACTTTGGGTGGTGAGCATACAAAGCAATATACAGATAATGTATTATAGAATTGTACACTTGAAACTTACATAATGTTATTAACTAATGTCACTCCAATAAATTTAATAAAAAATATTAGAGATGGGAAAGGTGACTAAAGAGTTAGTTAGTAATGACAAGGGGGCAGAATCAGATAGATTCACAGCTATATTTTGTCAATATTTCAGGATCAGACACTTTCAATATTATTTAAACTATTCTGGGTCATAGAAAAGCTAGAAATCTCCATCATTCATTTTGTGAAACCATCACAACTTTAATCTAAAACCTAAAAAGTGAAGAAAAAGATAGAAAACAAGCTTGCTGTAGAATGTGGGAGGGAAATTCCTAAATTAAATACTAGTAAATAAAATCTAGTATTTGCCAAAAGGATAATAAATTATAATCTAGAAAAGTTTATTCCAGGAACACAAGTGCATTAAATATTAGGAAGTTTAACAACATAATCTATGATAATAGCAAGTTAGATAAAAAATATTATATCAATAGATGCTGAAAAGTAATTTAATAAAATTTAGCAGCTATTTTTATTTAAAAACTCTATAAAAATAGGGATAGGAGCAAACTTTTTAAATATAACAAAAACCAATTACCAAGCAGACCAGTAAAGCTAATTGAAATATGGTTTCAATTAAAATTAGGAACCAGATAAGGATGCTTGCTATTGACATTGTTATTTGATATTATCTTCTAGGCTTTATAGCAAACACGATCACACAAAATGAAATAACTGGGCAAGATATTGAAAAAGAAGAGATAAACACATTTCTTCAAGCTGGTAACGTAATGGTACAAAACCCAAGAGGCTTTAGTAAACTATCACTAGAGTTAATAAGAAGTAAACAAATGGAAAAAATAATGTGTTCACAAGAACAATAGCAATAAAAATTATAAAATGCTTGTTTTAGACAGAAGTAACATCTTTCTGAAGAAACCTATTTTACACAACACCTGAATAAAGAGATTTCATTATGTATAAGAATGTAATATAGTACAAGAGTTGAATTGCAAGCAAATGGAGAAATGAGAAGCCTTTTAGTTTTAATAAGTGGTGGTGGCACACCTAGCTGTCTATCTAGCTGGAAGATACAAGCTTCATTTGCATAAACAAAGACTTTGTGGCTCTAGAGACAGTTTCCTTCTGTTTTGGTTACTTTGCTTTTAATTGAGACTGGTGGAAATGAGACATAGCTTTATTTTCCTTAAGCTATTTACTTTGACATACTCCAGATTTGTAGACAAGTTGTTAGGATAGTGCAAAGAATTTCTATATATCCCTTACTCATATTCCTATATGTTAACATTGTACCACATTTATTTTATCTTTTTTCTTTTGATATATTTCTCTTAACACAGGAGACTTTCATGTTTTTAATTCCAAAATATAGTTTCCTTAAACATAAATGGGATTGTACTATCTGCATTATTTGACAACTATATATATATATATATATATATATATATATATATATATATATATATATATATATATATATATGGTTTCTTTTTTAACATCATGACTTTATATTTATTTTTGACTGAACAGTTATGACATGAAATGATATATGAATCTATTGTGGATGATGAAATCTTTGTCTTATTAATAATGTTAAAGGTTTGCTTGACTACCACGTCCATTCCCAGACTCTAAAAGATTATGTAAATATATATTCATCTAATTCATTCTTTTTAATTGTTGCATAGCATTCCATACAATGATGTAACATAGTTTATCATTCCCTTCACTGGACATGTATTCTATTTCCATTAAAGAAACAACAACTATAATGCTGCAACACACATCTAGGTATATCTATCTTTGAGTACATGTGAAGGTATTTCTGTAAGAAAGGTTACTACTAGAAGTGGAACTATGGGATCAAAGTTATACAAATTTTATACTTAGGTGTAATGGCCACAGTAACAAGATAATTTCTTCAGACTAAAGAATGATGCAGACAACTTTATAGAATTAACAGAATTTATTATAGGATAATTTATATACAGGGATGGAGGGTTGGAGGGGTCAGACCATCCAGCAGTTCTTTGCAAGTTATTTTCTACTGATACAGGAGTCCCCAATCCTTGGGCCATGGACTGGTACCAGTCTGTGGCCTCTGAGGAACTGGGCCACATAGCCGGAGGTGAGTGGCAAGCAATCAACACTTCAGCTATATTTACAGCCACACCCCATGGCTTGCATTACTGCCTGAGCTCCACCTCCTATCAGATCAGCTGCAACATTAAATTCTCATAGGAGCATGAACCCTATTGTGAGCAGTGCATGCAAGGGATCTAGGTTGTGCACTCCTTATGAGAATCTAATGCCTGATGATCTGAGGTGGAGCTGAGGTGGTTATGTTAGTGCTGGGGGAATGGCTGCAAATACTACAGATTAAAATTAATAGAGAGGTTTGACTGCACAGAGACCATAATAAATCAATTGCTTGCAGACTCATTTCAAAACCCTATCAGTGAATGATTCTGCATTGTGGTGAGTTTATAATTATTTCATTATATATTACAATGTAATAATAATAGGAATAAAGTGCACAATGTAATGCACTTGTGTCATCCTCAAACTCCTCCACACTCCCATCCTCCACACTCCTCATCCATGGAAAAATTGTCTTCCATGAAAAGTTGGGGACCGCTGCACTAATAGATCCCTGTTATAGCACTTTTTTAAATTGTATAACTCAGGTACTAATGATTGACAAGACAATGGGACAAAGAATGCAGTAGGCACCTGGGGCTTTAATTTAACTCCTGGTGGGCTTGTGGGTACTACCATCAGTTTGATAATATGCAACAGTGCCCTTTTACAGAAACATTTTATAAAATATGTGCAGGGTAACCAGTAATATAAATTCCTAGAAATTAAATCATTGAGTCAAAGGTATCTAATTATATTGTGGATTGAATAAATGCTACCATAGCCTTTTTTTTTTTTTAAAGATTTAATTTATTGTTTTTGACAGAGACAGAGAGAGACAGAGAGAAGAGGGAGGGCCCAGAGCAGTCTCCATAGTTGTATGTCATCAGTCTTCGACATGGTTGCATTCCACACAGGTGGACGGGGGCCACGCAGGGCCAAACAAGGGGGCAAGAACTGAACTGGGGGCCTCCCACATGGGAAGCACTCCCCAGTTCAGCATATGGGTCCACAGGGGCCAGGGACAGGGCCGAGATTCCATCCCTGGTCTCCCGGGCTGCAAAGCAAGTGCTTAACCCGCTGAGCCATCCTGGCTTCCCCAACAGCCTGTTTTTAAACTGTTGTATCAGTTGCACTACCTCAACAGAGTATGAAAGTAACCATTTCTCCCAACTCTTGAGAGCACTGGATATATTCTGCTGGGTGACTACAGTTGTACATTTTGCCATTCTAATAGAGAAAAAAATATATGCTATTTTCTTATGTATTTCCTGGATTACTAGTAAGTTAGAGCATATTTTTACATTAATTGGTGTTATGGTCCCATTTTTTTTTGGTCTACCAAAGTGATTAGCATGAAAAATAAATCTTCCTCTCCTATTTGTCCCCCAGATACCCTTTCCTACTCCCCAGAGTCTGCATAGTTGTGTGTACTGTAGAGATATTCAATGCTTATATAAACAAACATTTTTTTTAATTTAATAAACTTTATTGAGGTACAGTTTGCATTCAGTAAAGCCCACCCACTTTAAGTATACAGTTTAGGTTTTGACAAATGTATCCATCCATGTAACCACTATCATAATCAATATATAGAATATTTCCATCACTCTAGAAAGTTCTTTCAAGCCCCTTTGCATCAATCCCACCTCTTCTCCCTCTCATTCCCCTGATCCCCACCCCACACCTGTCCATTCCAGGACCCAGGCAACCACCACTGATTTTCTTTTTATCTCTCTGGATTACTTTTGTGTATTCTAGAATATCATATAAGTAGAATCATGGAATATGTCTTCTTTGGTGTCTGCTTCTTATGCTTACCATAATGTTTTTGAGATGCATCTATGTTGTGTATATCAGTAATTTGTTCCTTTTTATTGCTAAATATTATTCTGTTGTATGTACATACCACAATTTGAACGTCCATTCATCTGTTGATGGAAATTTGGGTTGTTCCTAGTTACGGTATTGGTTACTATGAATACAATGGCTATGAATATTCATGTACTAATCTGTTGGTAGGTGTTCACTTTATTCCTCTTGGGTAATTCCTAGGATTGGAATTGCTAGATTGCATGGTAAGTGTAAGTTTAACTTTATAAGAAATTGATGAATTGTTTTTCATTTTCATTTTAGCTATAGCAGTGAGTTGTAGTGATATTTCATTGTGGTTTTATTTTATTTTTTTAAAGATTTATTTTATTGTTTTTGACAAAGAGAGAGACAGAGAGAGAAGGGGGAGGATCCAGTCTCCATAGTTGCATGTCTTTCGTTTTTCACATAGTTTCATTCTACAAGTGGGGGTGCAGGGCTTCTCAGGGTAGGAACTCAGCTGGGGCCTCCCACATGGGAAGCACACCCCAGTTCAGTATATTTTGCCATCTGTATTTTTTTTGTATGTGAAATGTCCAGATTGTTTGTCAATTTTAAATATTGAGTTTGTTGTTTTATTATTGAGCTTTAAGAGCTCTTTACCTATCCTGAAAAAGCAAAAGTTTTAAATTTTGATGAAGTTCACTTACGGTATCAATTTTTTTCTTTTAATACTTTTCAGGTCCTTTCCAAGAAATCTTTGCCTAACCTAGATCATAATAATTTTCTTCTATAATAATTTTCTTTCAGAAGTGTTATGGTTTAAGCTTTTATGTTTGGGCCTATGATCCATTTTAAGTTAAAATTTAAGTATGGTGTGAGCTAATGTTTGAGAATAATTTTTTAAAAATATTAATAATGAATGATGTGAGGTGGACTTGTACATCTGTAAACTGTCTAATTGTTACCAACCAATGTAACCTCATCAAATTTAACAATAAATTAAAAAAAACAAACAAACAAAAAAAAAACAAACAAAAAAAAACACACACACAAAAAAAATATTAATAACACATTGTTCTAATTCCATTTGTTTTAAAGGCTACTCTTCTAGGTATCATCAACAAGATAAATTATAAGTGTTTGGGAGGCTGTGGAGAAAAAGGAACCCTCATACACTGCTGGTGGGAATGTAAACTGGTAAAGGGTGTCCCAAAATTCATGCAAGAAGTAATTTTGATAGAAAACACAGGTTTATAATTAAAAATTGTAAATTTTCATTGCTCAACAATGAAAACGCGTTGTTCTCTCATGTAGTGCTCCATTTTAAATAACCCTGAACTGTCAGCTGTCATGCTGTCTTTTTTTTTTGTTGGCAACACTTTACCGCACAAATCACGCAAAATTCAAATCTTGCGTAAATTTTGGGGCACCCTTTAACAACCACTATAAAAGGCAGTATGGACTTTCCTCAAAAGACTAGGAATGGAATTGCCATATGACCCAGCAATCCCTCTTCTGGGCATCTAACCAAAAAAATCTGAAAACTTTTATCTGTAAAGATATAAAGGGGAAGCCGGGATGGCTCAGTGTGTTAAGCGCTCACTTTGCAGTGCCAGGGACCGAGGATCGAATCCCGGCCCTTGCGGACCCATATGCTGAACTGGGGAGTTCCTCCAGTTCAGTTCTCTCTCTGTCTCTGTCTCTCTCTCTCTCTCTCTCTCTCTCTGTCAAAAACAATAATAAAAAAAAAAAGATATAAGTACCCTATTGTTCAATGCAGCATTATTCATGGTGGCCAATACATGGAAACAACCAAAGTGTCTTTTGATAGATGATTGGGTAAAGAAGATGTGGTACATTTACACAATGAACTATTACTTGGCCATAAGAAAAGATGAAGCACTGCCATTTGTGACAACATGGATGAACTTGAGATTATCATGGTAAGTAAAATAGGTCAGAAAAGTAAAAAATCAAGTAACTTCACTCATATGTGGTATATAAAGCTGAAAACAACAAAGGAAGAAGACAAACAAATAAAGATGCAAAAATTCATAGACACAGACAACAGTTTAGTGGTTATCAGAGGGTAAGTGGGGAGGGGGTGGTAGAGGAGGGGGCATCAAATACATGGTGATGGAAGGAGAACTGACTCTGGGTGGTGAGTGCACAATGCAATACATAGATGATGTATCATAGAAATGAACACTTGAAACCTATATAATTTTACTAACTAATGTCACCCCAATCAATTTAATAAATAAAAGAATAGCTAAAAAAATAAAAGGCTATTTTTCCTCACATAGAATTACTTTTTCATCTTTGTGGAAAAATCAATGGGCCAATATAAATGTAAATGTATTTCTAGACTCGACATTCTCTTCCACTGATTTATTTGTCTACTCGTATCTTTATGCCAATGGCAAACTGTCTTGATCACTTGAGGCTTTATAGTAAATCTTGAGATCACATGCTATAAGTCCTAAAACTTTCAAACATATATATCCTGGAGGTATAAATAAAACTGAGTTTTATATTTGGTTTTAGAAACTATTAGTAGAGCTTTATTTTTTAAAGATTTATTTTATTGTTTTGACAGAGAGAAGGAGGGCCCAGAGCAGTCTCCATAGTTGTACGCTATCGACATGGTTTCGTTCAATAAAGGTGGGAGGGTTCTGCACAGGGCAAGAAAGAACCAGGCCAGGGGCCTACCGCTTGGGAAGCTTGCCCCTAGGAAAACAGAACTGCAGGCCTCCCGTGTGGGAAGCACACCCCAGTTCAGCATATGGGTCCGCACAGGCCAGGGCCAGGATTTGATCCTCAAACTCTGGGGCTGTAAAGTGAGCGCTTAACCCACTGAGCCATCTCAGCTTCCCTTGTAGAGCTTTTTTTATTTTTATTTTATTTATTTATTTATTATTTATTTATTTATTATTATTATTTTTTAACTGAACTGGGGGCCACACTGCGTTTGAGAAGCACACCCCAGTTCAGCATGTGGGTCCGCCTGGGCCGGAGCCGGGATTCGATCTTCAGTCCTCGGGGCTTCAAAGCGAGCGCTTAACCTGCTGAGCCATCCTGGCTTTCCCAAGGTAGAGCTTTTATTTTCAGCTTTAGGTTGTTTTTCTTGTAAAATTTTAAATAATGAAAAATTATCATCATTCACAAAAGTAAAGCAACTAGTATGATGAAGGCCCATGTATCCATTGCCAACCTTCAAATATGATAATTTTTATAAAAAGGTTCTTTCTTTTTTATTTTATTGTTTGTGGGAAGGTGTATGTGAGAGAGAGAGACAGAGAGAAAGAGAGAAAGAGAGAAGAGGGGGAGGAGCAGTCGCCATAGATGTACATCATCAGTTGTGACATGATTTCATTCCACACAAGTGGATGTGGAACTGTGTGGGGTGGAAACTGAACCAGGGGACTCTGCATAAGAGGCAAGAGCTTTTGCCCACTGAGCCATCTTGGTGGTTACCAGTTGTTCCACAGTTGAGCATAAGGGGGTTGCATGAGCAGGGGCCGGGAATTGAACCCCAGACCTCATGATTATGAGGCATGCACTCAACTGCTGGGCTATCCCAACATCCCCAAATAGGATAAATTTTGACTAAACTTGTCTCATCTATATGTTCTCCTCCACTGGATTATTTTGATGCGTATGCCAGATAGCATATAATTCCATTTATAAATATTCAATGTATGTCTCTAAAAGCTAAGAACTCCTTTTTAAAAATCACAACTGTGACACCATTATGACATCTAAAATGCAATAATAACTCCTTAATAGTGTTTATATTAATAATCTTGTATATTAATATATGATAATAATACATATAATTTAATATAGTTTAAGTTGACTATAACAGACTTTCATATTTCATATCCATGTTTCCCTGATAATATTGAAAATTTTTTTAATAATTTGGATCAAGATCCAAATGTGAAATATACTTCGCAACTTGTTGAGGTTTTTCTAAGGTTTTTAAAATTTGGATCTCTACTTGTCTCTCTCTCTTTTTTTGTCCTTACAGTTTATTTGTTGAGTGAACTGGGTCATTTGTCCTGTAGCATGCCCACAGTCTCTGCTTGCTGTTTGCATCCTTTTTCTCTGCCCCTCTGTATTCCCTTAGTTGTTTCATCTGGAGGTTTGATCAGATTTAGGTTTGGTTTTCTTGGCAAATATTTCATATGGTCATATTCTAATATACCATACATTCTTTATTTAGTAGCTGGAGTACTTCTATAAGGAGAATATTCATCAAATATTTGGTTACCCTCTCAATATTGTTTTAAACTTTTGCCAAAAGTAGTCATTGAATTCTGGTACTTAGCTCCATAATTAAAAGACTTTTATTTATTTATTTCTTATTTTTTATAGCTTATGAAGAACCTTATCTGAACTCCAAGCAGGCATCTTTAGGGATTTCATTGGAGGATCATATTTACCGGAAATGATTCACAAATATCATTCATGAACTATAATTATGTCCTTCACTTGACTCTGCCTCATGACTTCTTGCATTTAACTAACCACAGTTCATGAGTCTTGACAAAATTTAGAGTATTCATTAAAAAAAAGTAATTGGGGGAAGCCGGGATGGCTCAGTGGGTTGAGCTCTCACTTTGCAGCCCCGGGACAGAGGATCGAATCCCGGCGCCCTGGCCCGTGTGGACCCATATGCTGAACTGGGGAGTTCCCCCAATTCAGTTCTCACCAGGGTGAGACCCTGGCCCAGCTCCTGCCCTGTGCAGCCCCGCACCCACCTGTGGAATGAAACAATGTGGAAAAACCAATGATGTGCAACTATGGAGACTGTTCTGGGCCCTCCCCCTTCTCTCTCTCTCTGTTCCTGTATCTCTCTCTCTGTGTCTGTCAAAAACAATAAAAATAAATCTTTTAAAAAAAGAAAAAAGAAAAAAAAGTAATTGAATAATTTAACAGTGGAGAGATTGCATGTACTTATTTATTTTTACATTGAATAGTGGAAAAACAACAGAAAAATCTCACTTGTTTGAGAATACAGTTAAGTTCATTCTCATTTGAATTTTTTATCCTGGTTGATTAATCAGCTGTGTTAATTTGAAAGTTTATTAAAATTAAGTTTTGTATCAGCACAGAGTGAGGCATTTGATAATACAAGTATCTGAATTTAAAAGTGTTTTTAGGTCCAAGGAGATTATTTTTACAGTGACTTTTCATTAGATTTGACTTTCTATAGCTAAAAACTACATTTCCAAGACTGCAGTATAACTAGTATTCTGGTTGAACTTTAGATGCTAGCTGTGCTGGAAACTGAATCTGGAGCTGTGTTATGTGGGTGAGTGGCAGGCCATGAGACAGCCATGTTCCAACATAGTTCATGGCAGTGTGTTTCTGGGGTCAGTGTGTCCCTGATTCAGCAGTTTCTTGCCGCAGAAATGGCAGTGTGCCTGATCACAGCAGATGTGTTCTGACTAAGAGTTCCTGAAAGGTCTGCAGAGACCCTGTTTTTCCCGTCCTTCCAGTGACTTTGTATACCACACACACAAAAATGACTTCTGCTTATACCAACCTGAGTGATTTTTATTATCTGCACCAATTTCTCACTACAAGAGGGTGATTTTTGTATAGTATATATTTCCTCAATCATCTAAATTTATTGGCTGTAATAGTTTTTCAGATTTTGGGGGGCCATTTCCAATTAAAATTAGATAATTTTCATCTTTTTGTTGCTAATGTTTTCTGAGTGTCTCTTGAATATTTGCACCTCATAGTGCAGATGATAGTGACCATTTTTTGTAGCTTGCAACAGCAAATACAAGAACTTCAGTTTCTGAAATTGTATCTTTAATGAGGAAAGTTGTCCTTCCCTATTGAGAATAATTCTGACTTTGGAAATGAGGGAAAGGTAATATTAAAAAGATATTCAGGGGGAACTAGGCGGGAAAAAAAAAGAAAAAAAGAAAAAAAGGTATTCATCTTTTCTCATTTTTATCAAGACCTTTTAAAAAATATTAAGAATGGAAGTCTTCAACATTCATGGAAATGATGATAAGATGTTTCTCTTTATATATTCATATGATGAGTTATATTAACAGATTTACTAATATTGAACCATCTTGCCAACTCTCAGAAAACTCCACTTAGTCATGGCATATAATTTTTTAAGTATTTTGGATTCTCATGTCTTTTGTGTTGTGATTTTTTCATTGATATTCATAAATGGGTAGTTTTCCTTTTTTTGGTACTATTTTGCTGTTTTCCTATTGATATAACACTTCATGAAAATTAGAAATGTCCCTCTCTTCCTTCTTCCCTTCCTTTATGCTTGTACTTAGTTCTTTGAAATTATCTGGGTCTGGTGATTTTTGTGAGGAGAGTGTAGGTTGCAAAAAAATCTCATAATATTTTAAGAATTTGTGTTGGGCCTCATTCAAAGCCATCCTGGGCTGCAGGTTGGACATGTCTGGTGTAGTTTAACTCTGACAACTTCTATGAGTATGCTAAGTCTGTGCTAGTTGATATAAATATCTTTCCTATCTTTTGTAGAATCAGTTTTGATACATTTTGTACAGATTTCCAAATGTATTTTGACAGATGTGAGCAAAAGAGAATATATATGTGTGTGTATACACACACACACAGAAATAATTTCTGCTGTATCTAATTATTTTTTTCCCTATTTGGTGTGTTTGTGCTTTCTTCTTTTAAAACAAATTAGGCTTCCTAACAGTTAATCTATTTAATTGATTTTCAAAAATCAGTTCTTGTATTTGCTGTTTCCAGGTACAAAAACTCATTACTTTCTGCTTTCCTCTTTATTAATTTCTTCTTCCTAATTTCCTTAGGTTTATCTCATTTTTCTTCCTAATTTATTGTTTTGTATCCTCAATTTATTTACTTTTTTTATTCTTTCTTGTTTATTATTATAAACATTTTAGGCTATGAATTTTTTCCCATTACATTTATTTACCTATATATTATGTGAGTTAATAATAATAACAGTGGTGAAGAAATCAACCACTCATGAAAATAGAATTTACAACTTTAAGTGAACTGAACACACACTTCTGAAAACAAACATACCATTTTCTTTACTCTTGTATATGTTGGGAAAGAAATATTTTAAACACATGTGGTTTCCTATAACAAATATTTTTAGTTTAACATTATAAGACAACTATCCTTGAAAGTATTTTTTAAAGGTCTTTTAATAATATAGGAAAACCCTGTGGCCTTTTTTAGTTGACTGACTTAGACAAATGTTCATTTTTAAAAAAAGATTTATTTTATTGTTTTTGACAGAGACAGAGACAGAGGCAGAGAAAAGGGGGAGGGCCCAGAGCAGTCTCCACAGTTGAACCTCATCAGTCTTCGACATGGTTTCATTCCACACAGGTGGGTGGGGGCCATACAGGGTCGGAACTGGGCTGGGGACCTCCTGCATGGGAGGCACACCCACTGCCAGGCCAGGGGCCGAACTGGGGGGCAAGAACTGAACTGGGGGCCTCCTGCATGGGAAGCACACCACAGTTCAGCATATGGGTTCGCACAGGCCAGGGCCAGGATTTGATCCTCGGTCCCCAGGGCTTCAAAGCGAGTGCTCAAGCTGCTGAGCCATCCTGGCTTCCCCAAATGTTCATTTTTGTAAGCATAAGATACAGAAATAAATACAAATTGAATTAATTTTTGAATAAATGATATAGATATTTTAGCTATTTTCTTATCTCTCTAAGATGAAACAGTTGGTTTAGGGCTTTGTTTTCTTAAAGCATGGCTTTTCATGGTCTCTGTCTTTCAAGGCACTTTGTAACTGTTAATTAATGCTTATAATTTTTGTCTTCAGTTATAATTTCTAACAAAGGTCAAATTAATGAATATGGAGCTTATATTTTTCTGATTTCAAAGTTAGAATTATTTTAATATTTCTCCATTGAGTATAATCATTAATTAGGTTTCTTGTGAATATCTGAAATTTCTTCCTATTCTTACACATTTTATCTATTCATAGAAGCAAAGATACTTATGAAGAGATTAAAAAATCTGATCAGGTAGTGGGTTTCAGGTATTCATTGTATTATTCTTTATGTTTTTCTGTATATTTGAACATTTTCATAATAAAAAGTTGGAAAAAATTAGCTTTATTTATATAATTACAAGAGACATCTAAGAATGCTATAGAAATGATAAAAGAAGAAAGGGAGTCAACCACGGGAAGAGACATAGTAGCTGTTTGAATTGTAAGCAGAGTTACCCTCTGTTATTTTTCCTCATGGAGAGGAGAAATGCTCTGGTGTGTGGCAAGAAATACTTAGAGCAGCTATATGGGCTGTCAGTCTGTCTGTAGCTAAAGGGTGTCCCAAAATTCACACAATATTTGAATTTTGTGTCATTTGTGTGGTAAAGTGTTGCCAATGAAAAAAAGAAGACAGCGTGACAGCTGACAGTTCAGGGTTACCGTATTAAAAATGGAGCGCTACATGAAAGAACAACGCGTTTTCATTGTTGAGCAATGAAAATTTACAATTTTTAATTATAAACCTGTGTTTTCTATCAAAATTACTTCTTGTGTGAATTTTGGGACACCCTTTATATGGGCTGTCAATGTAGTAGACCACAGCTCTTTGCCTTGATTGTCTTTCAGAACTCCGTAGATGCTCTCTCTCTAGCATGTGAGGCCGCCTATGGAGGTAAGTGGCTATCCATTTGACTACAGACAGGAGGTAGTGGAATGGTTCCTCAAAGAGATCGAGGGGCTGCTGCAGCTCATGTGATTCTGTTGAGTTAAGAGGATGGTGTCCAGCTGCCCTGAAAAGAGTGGCTTGGTGCCAGGCAGGGATGTAGGTTAGGCTCTGCCTACAGTGGACTGCTGAGCTCTCCTGGTTCCCTCTGTGGATTAGCCTCTGCCTTGCATCTCACCTGGAGCAATTCCATCAGAAAGAACTCTGAGCACAGGACAGGGAGGGGCCCCAGAGTTCACAAAGCCCAGCTCTTTACTCTTCTGGGAACACAGAGTTCATACCAACCTGGCACTTAACGAAAGTTTGAGATTTTGCAAGAGAAGCAATTTCCATGACACTAGTCAGGCAAATTTCCCTGACAGTAAAAAGTCATTCATGCAAAAGATTAGTTGGTGCCCACTATATCCAGAGCCATCTGAAAATATTCAGGCTACTGAATAGTTTCCAGAGTGCCATGCACATAACACCTAGGGTACAGGTTCTGGATTCTGATCTGGATTTAAATTTGGACTCTCTCATTAACCAGCTGTGTAGTTTTGGAAGCAAGTGCCTTATTACTTTGTGCCTCAGCCTCTTCCATCATACTAACAGCCCCTAGCCTAGCTCATAGGGTCTGCTTGGAGAAATAGAGAGAACATGTATAAAGTGCTTGGAATGGCACATAGTAAGTGCTCAGTAAATGTTAACTGTTATCATTTAGCACAGTTATGTTGCATCCTCTTTGACAAACCCCATACTCCTCATTTGCCACCTACTCAGACCCAAAGTAACCTCAGGGCTGAAAAGCAGTTACTCTTGGATCTTCCTGGTCATTCATCTGGAGGGGCTTTCTAGGCTCTCAGGAACTTCTTGTCTTTCTAGCTTCATCAAAACATTAAGTTCTTGGGATGCTGGGATAGCTCAGTGGTTGAGCACTTATCTTGCAATTGCAAGGTCCGGGGTTAGATTCCCATCCCTGGCTGGTGCAACCCCATATGCTGAACTGTTGCACAACTGGTAACCACTGGAATGGCACATTGGTAAAGGTTCTCACCTCCTATGCCGGAGGCTCCTGCTTTTGATTACTGCCCCTTGTGGCCCCACATCCACTTGTGTGGAATGAAGCCATGTCACAACTAGTGATGTACAACTATGGACACTGCTCTGGGCTCTCCCCCGTTCTCTCTCTCACTCTTCTCTCTCTCATTCTCTCAAGCAATAAAATAAAAATAAACAAACAAACAAACATTAAATTCTCAGATCAGAGGACTCTGATCCCTGCTATTGGGTTATTGGGTGAGGGAGCAAGTGAATCATCCTATGGACATGACCTCAGTCTCTCCTTCTGTCCATTCCTCTTGAATTGACACATGTGGGTAATGAGATTCATTTGGCTCAACCATTGGCAGCCCCACGGGTCTTGCTGGATTGTCCTTCGTCTACATTCAGGAGTAAGACCTTGTTATAAGCCATTTTTGGGAGGCTTTATGACTCTATGTGCATTTAGTGCAGACATGGTATATTTGAATTATTTCTGGGTTTCTATGGCAGTTTGAAACTTGGAGCTCCAAGTACTGATTTCCTGAGGGAAGCTTACCCCTCTCCAGAGTGAACTTGTGGGCTTCTCCAGAGACTCATTACAACGCTGTGATAATAAGGCCTCAGCCACTTCAAATCCCTTGGCTGTTGATTGCTCTAACTTTAAAACTGGAAGTTTGTCCTTTCCCCTCTAGATGTAGAGCACCGTTACTTTGGAAAGTTTAATGAGTCTGGTGAGGGATTGAGGAAAAATGGCAGGCAGGCCCCTTCCAAGAGCTGTACCAGTGGGGTTGTGACCATGGATATTGTGTGGCTGTGATGCATGGGCGTGGACTATGCTCCAGGAGCTGCAGGATAATTCCTCCTCTGTTTCTTTCCGAGAAGTCTCTGTCTGCCCTTTGCCCTCTTTATCCCCTGCCACTCCATCTCTTTGAGTTGCTCCAACCATGGTGGCCTTGTTCTTCTGCCACACCAACTCATGTCTATCTCAGGGCTTCTGCCCTACCTTTGTGGCCTCTGCTTGGTGTTACCTGTTTAGATGGGCTTTTCCTATTCATCATATGTAAAATAAGTCCCTCCTTGTCATTTGCTGTCCCTTTACTCTGCTTATTCAATTTATAACACTATCTGATATTTTGTTTACATATTATATTTGTCTGTCTTTCCCACTAGAAGGAAAACCCATCGAGGGCAGAGACTGACCTATTCATTGCTGTGTCCTCTTTTATGCTTAGAACAGTCTTGACATAGAGTAGCTGCTGAAGCATTTTTTGGTGAAAGTGAGAAAGCAACACATCTCTTGTTCAAAAGAGTTTTTGCATGGAGCAGAGCAGCTATGTGGTCCCTATCAGGAGGGGAGACATGGGTACTTTTTGAAGTATTTTGCAAGGGTTTTGGTTATGAGATGCAGGAGTGCCTTTTGAGAGGAGGATGTGAGGTATGAGAAAACCAAAGGTGAATCATTTAGACCAATTCCTGTGTTTTAGGCTTTTCTCTGAGTACTAACTCTGGTTAACACAAGATGTCTTCAGCACTTTTGATTGCTCCACTGAGACCAGCTTAGTGTGTTCTTATCCTTGGGCCTCCAGAGGGTCCTAAAGTGATATTAAGTATGGGGGATGGATACTAAAAAGTATAGACTTGCTTAAAGCCATTTCTTTGTTTAAAGCACACCTTCCACTTTGATGCCTCCCTTCTTTGGTTCCTGTCATTTCTCCTGAAAGGAATGCTCTCCTCATTCCTCCCACTTTCCAATTTCTACACCCTCTTCAAGACCTACTTCAAATTCTTCTTTTGTGAAGCCTCCCCAGACATTATGAGGAAGAGGATACCTTTCCTTCTTCTGAACTCCTTTAAGTCTTACTGCTCATACATTCATGATGTGGCCATAAACGATTTGGGAGCAACTCAACTAACTAACTAACTAACTAACTAACTAACTAACTAACTAACTAACTAACTAACTACTAATTAACTAATTAAAACTAACTAACTAACTATGAAGTCTTTGGCTTTTCTGGGCTTCCCTTTGGTGCTTAAAAGTCACAAGAGGGGAAGCTGGGATGGCTCAGCGGGTTAAGTGCTTGCTTTGCAGCCCCCGAGCCTGAGGATCGAATCCTGGCCCCGGCCAGTGCAGACCCGTATACTGGACTGGGGTGTGCTTCTCATGCAGGAGGCCCCCAGTTCGGTTCTCGCTCTCTGGCTCGGTCCCCGGCTCTCAGGGGTGAGCTTCCCATGCTGGAGGCCCCCAGTCCAGTTCCCGCCCTGCGCGGCCACTGCACACCTGTGTGGAACAAAACCATGTCAAAAACTGATGACATACAACTGTGGAGACTGCTCTGGGCCCGCCCCATTCTCTCTGTCTCTCTGTGTCTCTGTTTCTCTCTGTCTCTGTCAAAAGCAATAAAATAAATCTTAAAAAAAAAAAAAATAAGAGTCCAAGCCCATATTCTGATTGACAATGGAAAGTTTAGTAGTTTACTGAATCCCTGGGGAATACTTATATTTTCTGTAGATCCCTGCTGGTCTGCAGTTTTCCTGGTGGTCTGGTCATCTTGTGACCAGCTTCTCTACTGTTATTGCTTTCCCCATACCTCCTCACTCCGCATGCAAAGACCCCTGTGTTATTTGACCAAGTACATCAAAGTCCAGCTGTAGCACCTACTAAAAAACCCTTGTCAAAAGCTTTGGGATAATAAGAGGGAATTCTAGCGTGGAAAAGAGGAAAGAAAAACCCAAAGAACAAGATATAAGAAATTAGTATTTTTAAAGTTCAATGGCCATATTCCTACACAAGTTGTTTTTTTTTTAAAATTTACACTTTGCTTACCTCCCATTATGTTGCCACGTTGTCATAAAACCTGCCTTCTGTCATGTAGTGCCCTTTCTATATCACTCTGCTCTATTTGCCCTGGGTTTGGACCCTGATATCTCTGGCCCAATGAGAAGGGAAAACCCCATTTTGGCCCTAGGCTCACTTCCCAGAACACCTTTTATTCTTCAGAGATGAATCTCTTCCCGCAGTGCAAGTTATCTCAATGTCATGACGAGAGCAGTGTAGCTCAGCATAGTCTTAAACCATTGAGGACACTGTTTTGGGTTTACTGCTGTAAAGCCTTTGAAGTACTTTTTTTTCAAAAGCAATCACAGTCTGTTCCCAAAACTGAATCAGAAAATTGCTGGTAATTTAAAAATTTCTTATTCTGGTTTCTAGGTATTACGTTTTCAAAAATATTGGGATTCAAGCTCATGAGAATACTCCAGTACATATTTTTCTTTTTAAATATGTTTGATATCTTATAGAAATCAGCAAAGAAGTAAAGACCCTAGGAGGAGAATGGTCGTTATTTTAAGGAAGCCCAAGGGGATATGTCCCTCCTTTTTGAAGGCTCAGGTGTGTCTGGGAGTGGGTGGATCATGTTTTCAGAGAGCCACACTAACAAAAATGTACTTAAGAGGCGGATCCAAGATGGCGGCATGAGAGGAGAACGCCGATAACTGCCTGGGAAGGGCCTTGTGAACAGAGGGGAATCCACAGGGGAAACCCTGAGAAGAAACCTCAACTAAGAGAACCACACAACGCAGAACAACACACAAAGGTTAGAGAAAAAAAGGGAGAACGGGAGAGGGAAAGGGAAGCAGCGGTTCGGGGACAGAGACTCGGAGCGCGGGCCCGGGGCTGGCAAAAACAAAGGGGGATTGGGGGACTACGGTCAAAGTGGAGCTGGATCGAGGGCGGGCTGGAAGCCGAGACCTGGGGAGCGTGGAAGCCCCACAAGACTGTGGACAATTTAACATCCGAACTCAAGGGACAGCATACAGTGCCCTAATCAGATCACAGAGCCTAAAGTGGAACAGGGACTGTGGAGCAGGGTGGCTGCACTTACCGGCGGGCGGGGTGAGAGCAGGGTACCAGCCCACAACAGCTCAGCACCCCTGATTTACGGAGGAGATTGACTGTGAGGGAGCGCCTTCTGAGGGCAGGGCTCTTGGAGTGAGGGCTGGGGCTTGAGTGGGCATAGCTGCATTGGACGTGCTTGGAGTGAATCCGGCGGTCTCAACAGAGCCGGGAGCGTAGAGCGGCTGCTGCCTGAGCTACGGCCTGTGCGCACAGGGCTTTTGGTGCCCCACCCACCCGGCCTCCGTGGCAACACTACCAGCGTGTAACTGGGCTTTTGGCACCCCGCCCACCGGGACAAAGCGACACCGCTGCCTGCATGCCAGCGCGCAGTTGGGCTTTTGGTGCCCCGCTCACCAGGCCGCTGCAGCAACTCTGCCTGCGTGGAAGTGCGCGGCTGGGCTTTCGGCTCCCCACCCACTGGGCTGCTGTGCAACACTGCGTGCGTGCCCCGGGCTTTTGGTGCCCCGCCCGCTGGGCCGCCCCTCAGTGCCGCTGCCTGCTCGCCAGTGCGCTACAGGGCTTTTGGCACCCTGCTCGCCAGGCTGCCGCAGCACTGCTGCCTGTGCCCGGGACCGGCTTTCAGCGCCCTGCCCACCGGGCCGCTGCAGCGCGGCTGCCTGCTCGTGAGCGTGCAGCTGGGCTTTTGGTGTCCCGCCCACCGGGCCTCTGGGGCGTTGCGGACCGCGCGCAACAGGGCTGCCTGCCGGGTCTCCGAGGTGTCAGCGCCTGTGTGCGGGACTACGCGCTGACCAGGGTCTCTGCCAAGCCCCAGCCCATCCAAGTGCTGCCCTGAGGGCTTGCCTTACAGATACGATTGAAGGAGGGGCAGCCAGGAGGAGGAAAGACCAGAGCTCCTGTGCCCCGCCCACACTGAACCACCAGCCCCCCTGCTGAAAGAGGAATCTGCTATTGTGTCTCAGGCCCGCCCTAGCTCCTACTCACATGCCCCCACCCCTGGCCACACCTTTACTACCCTGCTATCTCATAGCTAAGACAGCAACCTGAAGTGCCCCAGGACACAGAAGCTGCCTGCATCCCCCAACCCTCTCCCAAAATCTCCTTCTCCCATAACTGAGTCCAAAAGAAAAAATAAAGAGAAGCCCATCTGATCGGCAAACCCCCAGAGGGAAAACAGACTCATGCATAAAGCAAAAAGAACCACATCAAACACAATGCACACCTCAGAAGCCAAAGCCCCTCCAGAAGATCAGGGGCAGTCTTTAGTAAAGGACCTTGCACACTTGGAATCAAATCTAAGTGAAACAGAATTCAGGGCTGCATTAATCAAGACACTCAGAGAGCTCACTCAATGCTGGCAAAGTACCCAGACACAGTTAAATGAC
>PVKE010026472.1:0-22279 GCA_004027555.1 Craseonycteris thonglongyai
GGTATTTGTTTTGTTCTTGCATGTTAATTGCAATTTCTGTCCTTTATAATTGAAAGTCAGCTTATAGATATAAAACCCATAGCTCACATTTTCTTCTGAATATCTTAAATATATGACTCCATTTTCTACTGGCATAAAGGATTACTATTAAAAAGTGTGATGATACTATAACTTTAATCCTTAAATATTACATGCTCTTCCTATTAGCTGTCCAAAGGATTTTTTTGTTTGTTTCCTCTAAAGTCCAGTAATTGTACTGGGATAAGCCCTAATGTTGGTCATTTCAGAATATATTTTCAGGTACATGGTATGTTCTGTCCATATGAGCATAAGTAAGAATAAGAATTATAAGAGATTGAAGCCCATAAAATTATAGTTCAAACCAGGAGTTTATAATGATATTAAAAAATTGATTGGGGAAAAAAAATCAATTGATCCCTTTTGGAGGAAGACAGAGAGCCAACTCATTAGCTTAAAAACTGGTAAAGAAAAAGAAATCAAATATTGATCCTACCTTTTCTTTATGAACACTAAATAACCAAATAGCTGATAAGAGAAACATCTATTCATAAAAACTATTTTCAGCTAATAAATGAAAACAAAATAACTGAAATAGAACATCACCATTATTCATGAGAGCAGGCTTATTTTAAATTCCAAATCTTTTATAGTGCCCTTGAGGGTGACTGCATATAATTTAATAAATCTGTGGTTATCAGCTCTCTTAAATGATTTGTTATTGATGTGAGATGGGGAGGACAGGACAACTGTGGATAAAAGAATACACAGGCTTCCTTCATGGAGTCTGTGTTATGCAAAATACCCTTTCAATCTTTTTGAGGTTTTAAAAGACATGTGAATCTAAAGATGGTTCATCAACAACAGAAACATCACTATGGCAAGTCAAATAGGCATCCTAAATGTGAATTTCCAGGCACAGTTGTGATGGAAACAGACAAAAGCTGACTAAAATGACATAAATATCAACATTAAGAATGCCCACTATAGATAATAAGAGCTAGAATTTCCTAAGAGTGTACTATGTGCAGCACTGACTAATCTCATTTTATTCTCACAATAAACCTTTGAGGCACAGTCTGTTCTTTTCCCATTTAATAAATAAATTGTACATTTCTGCTAGCCCATCCTTGAAACTAGTCACATTTTAGGAGGATGAGATTTTCCTGATTAGTTTATACTTAGACTCGGGAGTTTGGAAAGTTCTCCATTTTCACATATGCAACAAACATGTCAATAAGAAAAGTAGGCATCAATCCCAGAAAAAAACAATGGAGGGTTGTGGGGGAGCTCTCATCCACTTGCAAGAAACCTTATAGTCATTGCAAGGAGTAATTCCCAATCCCCTTTCCTGAGAAACATTTACAGTGTCCAGAAAGCAGTCAGAAGGGAGAAAAAAATAAGATCCCCTTCTATACCCGCTACATTGCTTCATACACTTGCAGAATCAACTACCTTGAATTAACAGAGAGGACTAGTAGAGCAGTTTCAATGTCCTGGAGGAGACGATGGAGTTCCCTGCTGAGACCTCCAACAGCCAAGGTCCTTCCACAAAACCCACACTCTATAGAAAATGAGTCACAGCGTTTCAGTGTAGGTTACCATAGGAGAATAGTAACAACTTCTATTAGACTCCTTCTGGAACCTAAAGAGAAATCACTCCTATAAGAACAAATAGCAGAAGAGAACAGTTGTTTCTCATGGAAAGATAAATAAACAGAAGTAACAATGAATCCTAAAAAATAAAAGGAGCAGCATGAAAGAGAAAGATACACATAGCACACAAGGCAGAGAAAGAATATGTTTTATAAAGGATTTACATGAGTAAACATCTGTTTTATACACTCAAGTAAAAAATAATCAAACATAAAGCAAAAGATGAAAGATGATGTGAAAAACTAAGAGTGAAATGGAAACTGAGCAGTCATTGTAAAGAAAGAATATAGGGAAACTATGATATAGTAGAATTGAAGGTGGCATTGGAAACCATAAAGAACAGAATCTCTATTTGGTTGTAGATTACAAACATTCTGCTATGGCCTGAATATTTGTGTCCCCTCCCCAATTCATATGTTGAGATCCCACCCTCGAGGGCAATTCAAATATGAAGTCATTTCAGATATGAAGCAAACTAAAATGTGGCACGATTTTGGAATATGAGAAAATAATAGCCCATTTTTACCTTGACTAAGAATATTTTCCTCCCATTCATACAGAGCTTATATGAAGGAAATGTGATTCTAATGCACAACTTGACAGGAGGTGGGGTCTTTGGGAGGCGATTAGGTCATGAGGAAAGAGTAGAGCCCTCATCCTGGAATTACAGTAGTGCCTTTATAAAAGAGACTCGAGAAAGCGAGCTCATCCTTTCTACCACATGAGGTTACCGCAAGCTCTCACCAGACATGGAATCTGCCAGCATCCTGATCTTAAATTTCCCAGCCTTCAGACACACAAGAAACAGGTTTCTATTGTTCATAAACCACCCAAATCATGGTATTTTGTTATAACAGCCCAAATGGATTAAAACGCCCACTTGAGAAATTCGCCTAACATGTAGAGGAAAATATATTATGAAAGTAATCAGAAAAAAGAAATGAAATTATGAAGAATAACACATATTTTCAAATATGGATGGTCAGCAGTTCAGTGAGATCAGAATCAATATTACAAAGGCCGTAATCAACTGCACAAAGAAAAAAATGGCCTATGCCTAAGCCTACACCTGCAAAATTATAGGGCATATCATTATGAAAAGAATGTTTATAAAAGAAACCAACATATTTAGAATTACTGAAGTTTTTTGGTTTGGTTTTGTTTTTAATTTCAAAGATGAAGAAATAATGGTATAAGCATGTAGGCAGCTACAAAAAAAAAAAGTAAGAAGAAAGCTGGACTCTCTGATAACCAAAGAACAAAGAACTAATGTCTTAAGAGTTATAGTGAAAAATAGCATGACCAAGAATTCTAAAGCTAGCCACCTTATCATTTACATATGAAAGCAAAAGAAATGCACTCATATATGCAAGTACTCAGAAAATAAGCTCTCTATATAATTGTTCTCAGGAAAAAAAAGATTCTCGAAGTAACAGGAAAAGTCAACGTCAATAACTAACAACCAGTGCACATACTGTTATAAGGACTAGCAGTGAGCAGGAAAATGGTAAAACATAGAATTAAATACAGAAATCTCATGTAAATATGTTTTATAGTGCAGATCACAAATATTAGTTGAAGAAAATATTTAACTTTGTGTTAAATAGTTTTTCTTAAGATTTGTTTTTATTGTTTTGACAGAGACAGAGACAGACAGAGACAGACAGAGACAGAGAGAAGGGAGAGGGCCCAGAGCAGTCTCCACAGTTGTACACCATTAGTTTTTCAACATGGTTTTGTTCCATACGGGTGGGTGGGGGCCACACAGGCCTGGAACTGGGCCAGGGTCCGCCTGCATTGGATTCACACACCCACAAGCTGGGGGCCAAACCAGAGGCCTCCCACATGGGAAGACACCTCAGTTCAGCATATGGGTCTGCATGGGCCAGGGCTGGGGCCAGGACTCAATTCTTGGACCCCAGGGCTGCAAGGAGAATGCTTAACCCTCTGAGCTATTCCAGTATCCCCCTTACACTGTTTTTAAAAAAGTATTCTCAGGTAATATTAATAAACTAATCAAAAATTTCAAATTTCTTTATCATAAAAAAATTAATGGAGGAGGATGCCAAGATAGTTCCGCTGTTGAGCGCTTGCCTCCCAACCTCAAGTTCTAGGGGTTGATTCCCAGGCCCGGCAAACTCATGTGCTGAACAGTGATGCAACTGTTAACCACCAGGATGACAACCAAGGTTCTTGCCTCCCATGTGGGAGTCCCTCTCCTCCCATCAGACCCCACCCTGTGTGGTCCCACATCCACCTGTGTGGAATGAAACCACGTCACAACTAATGATGTACAACTATGGAGACTGCTCTGGGCCCTCCTCTCTTCTCTCTATCTCTGTTACCTTCACTCAAACAATAAAATAAATCTTAAAATAATAATAATAATAAACAGAGAGGAAAAGCTGGAGGTAGTAAAAGTTTACTAATTGACTTTTGTGATAAAAGAAGTTTTATTATTGATACTGTTAGAGAAGTACAATTTAATTGTAAAGCAAGGCACATCCATCTAAATTAAGTACTGGATACTGGAAACAACAGGCAATGTTCACAAGGTACTGAAGGAAAATCATTTTGAACTTAATGTATTCCGTATGCCACACAAATCACAAAACTGAATAGGAAAGTCATTTCAAATATGAAGCAAACTAAAATGTGGCACGATTTTGGAATATGAGAAAATAATAGCCCATTTTTACCTTGACTAAGAATATTCTCCTCCCACTCATACAGAGCTTATATGAAGGAAATGCAATTCTAATGCACAACTTGACAACACCTTGAATAGATTTCAATAATCAATATGTAATCTGTAATCTAATTCAATGTGTATTGGCCTTAAATTTTTAGAACTAAACTGTAGATGAAATATAGACGAGTTAATTGGGGCCTGTTATGGGTTGAACTGTCCCCTACCCCGTGCCCTAAATTCATGTGTTGAGGGCCTCACCCCCAGTACATCAGAATGTAACTGTATTTGGAGGTGGGCCCTTTAAAGGGCTGATTAAGTTAAATGAAGCCATTACAATGGCCCTAATCCCATCTGCCTTGTGTCCTTATAAGAGAAAATCTGGAAACAGCAGGGAGGCACAAACAGAGAGGGAAGGCCATGGGGGGGGGGGGTGGTGTACAGTGAGGAGACAGCTTCCTGTTAGCCCAGAAGAGAGGCTCCAGGAGAACAAATCCATGACGCCTTGATCTTAGACTTTTAATCGCCAGAACTGTGAGACAATAAATTCATGTCACTTAAGCCCCCCAGTCTGTGTGGAAGCCCTAGCAAAGTCCTACAGAACATAAAACAGAGGGGACTGTCACAGAGCTTACTATTGTGAACTAAAGAGTAGAGGCGATGAGAGCTGTTCTAGTCCTCACGTTTTAGGTGGTAGGAAATCAAAAGATGCTATCTACATTGTACAGAACAGAAGTAAAGCTTTAAGTATACTCTTTAAAGTTATAAAGGCATTCAGAGAATAACAGCATAATTATCAAAATCTGGGAGTTTAGGGGGAAAGGGCTGATGAGGGATAATATAAGTAGACTCAATCACTTTCTGGAACTAGAGTCAATAATCATTAAACATTCAGCAAATATTTATTGAAAAGCTATTATTAAATGGCAGTATTTCATCTTTTCTTATCACTGAGTGGACAGTCAATAGTTTAGTGGTTACCTGAAGATAAAGGGGGGGGGGATGGGGGAGGAGGGAGGGCATCAAATACAACGCGATGGAAAGAGAACTGACTCTGAGTGGTGAGCACATAATGCAACACATAAATGATGTAACGTAGAACTATACACCTGGAGACTATGTAATTGTTACCAAGCAATATCATCCCCAACAAATTTAACAGTTAATATAAAAAACAGAAAAGCTATTATTATGCATCAAGCACTCTTCTGGACACATGAGATCTAATAGTGAACAACACACTGGAGCAGAGCCTGGGCCAAGGCACTCTGCAGGTGAGAGAGGATCCTGCCAAGAGTTGGGGGCCTTGCATGTCAGCCTTGAGGGTACAGAGCAGAGAGGTGTCGGGTGAAGACTGGGTCTGGAGGGACAAGTAGAAGATATACAGTACGACATAATAAGTACATTGTCTAAGTTGCTTGAAGCTGATGCACGCTCTGAGGGAAAGGCAGATGTAGAAAAAATCAGAAACAATAAGGTATAGTAAAGGGCCTGCAATTTTAAATAGAGGTGTTCAGATATATCTCCTTAGTTAAGCAAATATTTTTTAAAAACTGAAGGTCTGAGCCTTGTGGCTATCAGGGCAAAGGTATTACAAGGAGCAGGAATAGCCAATTAAAGTGTCCAATGATGGGAACATGCCTGAAGAAGAGAGCCCAGAACCTAAAAATGATCATTCAACTTTTGTGTGTTAGACAAGTAAGTGTAGGATAATGTTTCATTTTCTTCAACAGATGTTTATGGAGCACCAATAACATGGCTATTATTCTTCTAAGTGTGAGGGTCCAGCATGTTATAATAAGAGACAAGGTACAAGCTCACTGAAAGCTTACGTGCTAAAAGGATACACATCAAATAGGCAAGTACTATACATCATAGTGTGTTCTACAAGGAAGACAAACCCAGGTAAAATGAGAACGGGAAGGAGGAAGGCAGGCGCTGTTTCAGGGTGAGTTGAGTCTTTAAAGAAATGACCTGACACCGGAATCATGAGGAGGCAGAGTCAAGGGAAGATCTGAGGTAAGGGGAAAACAAACACCAAGGTTTGGGGCAAGGGGGCACCTGAGACATTTGCAAATTAGAAGACTGGTTGAAGAAACAGTAACAAAACGAAACAAAAAGCAAAATTGCTAATGAGAAATAAAGGAAGACATTTTTATTATGTGATTTTCTGTTCTGTTTGATGGAAGCTATTATAATGGTAAGTCTGGTAACAATATGAAAATATATAAAGCAAAAATGAGGTGGAATTGAACAGTGCCAGAGCAGTGGAAGTCTTTACCACATACCCATCCATCCTTAAATCAAGTTAGGGAAGAAATCATAAGTATTAGTATAGAGAAGGTAAGGGCAATATAATTCCTTGTCCTAAATAATAGAATTTTGAAACATTTATAACTCTATATAATTTTAAATTTATAAGTTGACACATACATTTCTGAATCCTAAAGAAGTACGTATATAATATTCGTTCATGATTATTTATATAGACACAATGATCCTTTACGAGGACACAAAAACTATTAAGTTCCATAAACCAATGAGTCCTTTTCCACTTAAGCAACTCTGAGTTGGGTTTTTTGTCCCTTGCCAACTAATTTCTCAAACCTCCTACCAACATTTTTACCTATAGCTTTCTTCTCTCTCTGCCTAAACATCAGATGTTCATTATCCTTCTATTCAATTTCTTCGCTTTTCTTATGGCTAATACTCAGCCTTCAGTCTCACTCTCCTTCATTTCACTGGAAAGATCTGAAGAGGCAGTTGATGGTGTTCAGTTTTTGTTTGTTTGGTTGGTTTTTGGTGGTGTTGTTGTTTTGGTTTTTTTTTTTTTAATTGTTTGTTCTCCAAGTCTGCCAATCTCTGCAATTAGAAAAATAGCATGAGATGATCATGCTTAATCGTGTTATGGTTCTCTCTTCTCAGGGGGATGGAAGTTTCTGTCCCCAGAAGAAACATTAGACTTTATAGACTTACCTTGTTTAAATTCTGTAATTGCCCTATATATAGACACTCATGCTAAATTCAATGTAATTTTGTTATAAATCTTCTGGGGGGAAATGTAAAACATTAAAAGGTATTCATATCCAAAAAATGGAGGTTGGTTCTTTAGCACTACATTATTACTTTTAACAAATCTACAAATATTTTTTTAATAAAAAACCTTACCATATCATTCTGGTATAAAACTATAATTAAGTCATTTGATTGCTTGATCCCTCTGGTTAAAATCTAAGTTCCTATGGTTGTGTGGGTCATAGGATTTTTCTTACTGGGAGACCACCAATCAAATTATCTGTATTTCAGATATTATACCCAAAGGTTTTGGGTGGCATGCTTCTGTGCCTTTGTCCCTGCTGCTCTTTGAACCTGGAAATCCCTCTCTGCCTTCGGACTCTGAGTCCTGAGGAGTGAAGAAACCTAAGTTAGAGTAAATGGTTGGTCACTGAAAAATAGAGAGAAGCAGCCTGAATCTATGATGTCTGCAGACAGGGGAGGCCCTTTGGGAACTGAGATGTGGCCCTGACAACACAGTAGATAGGTCTCATGGTTTCCCTGAGAGTTCTATTATTAAGACTACATATAGTGGGAATGCTAGGATAGCTCAACAGGGTGAGCGCTTGCCTTGCAACCACAATGTTTGGAAATCGAATCCCGGACCCAGCCCATCCAGACCCGTGTACTGGGCTGTGGTTCAACTGGTGACCGCTGGGATGGCAGCAAAGGTTCCTGCCTCCCATGTGGGAAGCCCCCAGTTCGTGCCCTGCATAGCCCCATATCCACCTGTGTGAAATAAAACCATGCCACAAGTAATGTACAACTATGGAGACTGCTTTGAGCCCTCCTCTCTTCTTTCTCTTACTTTTTCTCAAACAATTAAATAAATCTTTTTTTAAAAAAAGAAAAAAAGACTGCATATTGTAAGTTAATAAGATTAGAACACAGAAAAGGTTTTGATATTGAGTTCTAAAAAGGTTGAAGAATTGAGGGAAATGCTTCAGGATAATGAGAGAAAGGATAGAGTTTCTTGTGGAGAAGAGAAGTATGGTAGAAAAGGTTTGAAACAAGTTGCTGTTGATGAGGACATGCGAACAACAACAACAACAAATACTGGGATGAAATGAAAGCATGGGGTGTGAAATCAGAAATACAAAAACAGTGAAGACAAGCTTTTTATGAGAGAGAACCAATTTCAAGGAGAATAGGCGGAGATTGGTGATTTCTCCAAAGAGTTACACAGCAGTGTCCACTTCTCTGTGAATGGCATTGGAAAACAGAAAGAACTACAAAATATATATTTTGCTCAAGAGTCGAAGCCCTTCTAGGCCTGCTGTTCATATGACATAATATCCTCAGAACTAGGAAGTGTTCAAATTTCATGCAACCTAGTCAGTTATGAGGTTAATAATTAATAGGAAAGATATTATCTGAACACACATTTTAAAATGCAACAGATGCTTTAAAAGGGTATTATTTCCTACACCAGAAATAAAGTCTGACTTAAAAATCAATGGATTAAATGTCGTCTTTAAAATGTAAGGATAGCTGCACACACTATTAAATGCAAACACAAGGTAAAAAACCATTTACAGTGTGAGAATTCAATAGAGACTAAAAACAGAAAAAGGAATGGAGGGGTAGGAGGAGGCACACTCAATATTAATTTTTTTTAAGATTTATTTTATTGTTTTTGACAGAGGCAGAGAGAAGGGGGAGGGCCCAGAGCAGTCTCCTCAGTTGTACATCATCAGTTTCTAACATGATTTCATTCCACACAGGTGAGCGGGGGCCACGCCGGCAAGCACTGGGCTGGGGGCCTCCCAAGTGGGAGGCATGCCCCCTCAAGCCAGGGGCCAATCCGGGAGGCGAGAACTGAACGAGGGGCCCCCCACGTGGGAAATACACCTCAGTTCAGCATATGGGTCCACAAGGGCCGGGGCCGGGATTTGATCCTTGGTCCCCAGGGCTGCAAAGCAAATGTTTAATCCGCTGAGCCATCCTGGCTTCCCCATATTTTTACCTAATTTAATGGAGTGTCAAGCACTATAGATTTTAATAATTAAATTTTTATTCTCACTGTCTTCTTTTTTCTTTTTCTTTCTTACTGAGAACACTTGCCATTTGGAAAGTTTGTAAATAGTTTCTGCCTCTTTGGATTAAGATTGTAGTTTGTTCTTAGGACATACTTTTCCCTGGAACAGGAAGTAATACCATGAGGATCTCATTTGGACAAGAAAATACAAGGAAAATGCTCACCTTTTTATTCAAGGACAATTTCTTGAATGCAGGAAAATAGTCTCAATGTAGAAATTCCATTTTGATACATAAAGCATTCTCTTTCATAAAATAAATTGGCTGTATCAATGGTTTCCCTTGTTGATGAGACCCTTTTTGCTATGGTCTTATCTATAAACCTGGTTTAAACTGCCTTAGATATGGAAATTATGTTTTGTTCTTAAAAGATGCAGATATGTTCTTGTACAGGCCATTACTAATGGGAGATTTGGAGCTAAAGTTGAGCTACAACAGAAGGGTCAAGTAGGGCTGTTTCTCTTCTCTTGAGCCAGAAAAAAAGAACATAATAAGTTGCTGGCTTGAATCTTATACAGAACAGGACAGTGTGGATATCATTCCTTCATTGGGTTGCCAGGAATCAGAGCCAACTCAAGGGCAAGAAACACCCACACAGAATTTTAGATTCAGTCAAGTGGGAAGGAATAATAATCTGAGATCCCCATAGCCTTAGAAAGTTAACCATTCATAGACCATACCTAACAGAATTACCTAAGATATAATACAGCAAAAACAAAACTAGAAAAAAAAGAGGGAAAAAAAAGTCATTTAAAAAGAGGATAATTTGGGCTTGAGGGAAAAATGGTAACAAATAAACAAGTGAAAGTCATAGTTAAATCTAAATTATTGATGCATAATGAAAACATAAATAATAATTTGAACCAAAAAGTAACCCTGGGAATAGGTTAACTTGGTATAAACAAATGACATGGGCCTGGAAAATAAGAATGTGAACATTTGGAGCATTCCCAAGTATGGAGGTAAATGTGTCCCTTCCAAGTGACTATAGACCTGGAGCTCAGTAGGAAGCTAACCTGCTAATAAACTTTTGTCAAATTTAGATCTCTGCCCTAGTATCCACTTATAATACTTCTGAGTTACATTTCTATTGCCCTCTAGCCTTCAGCAAAACCTTGTTAAAAGTCATAAAGAGGGAAGCCGGGATGGCTCAGTGGGTTAAGTGCTCACTTTGCTGCTCTGGGGACCGAGGATAGAATCTTGGCCCCGGCCCTGCAGACCCATATGCTAAACTGGAGAGTGCCCCCAGTTCAGTTCTCACCGGGGCGAGACCCTGGCCCAATTCTTGCCATGTGCAGCCCCACTCCCACCTGTGGAATGCAACTATGTGGAAAAATCGATGATGTGCAACTATGGAGACTGTTCTGGGCCCTCCCTCTTCTCTGTGTCTCTGTATCTCTCTCTCTCTCTGTCAAAAACAATAAAAATAAATCTTAAAAAAAAAAAGTCATTGTGGGAATGCCAGGATAGCTCAGCAGGTTGAGTGCTTACCTTGCAACCGTGAGATCTGGGGATCAAATCCTGGCCCTGGCCCATGCAAACCATATACTGAACTGCAGTGCAACTGGTAACCACCAGGATGGCTGTGAAGGTTCTCATCTCCCATGTAGGAGGCCCCCAGTTCAGTTCCTGCCCCATGCGGTAACACATCCACCTGTGTGGAATGAAACCATGTCAAAACTAATAATGTGCAAGTGAGGAGACTGCTCTGGGCCCTTCTCTCTTCTCTCTTCTCTCTTCTCTCTTCTCTCTTCTCTCTTCTCTCTTCTCTCTTCTCTTTCTCTCTCTCTCTCTCTCTCTCTCTCTTTCTCTTTTTCTCTTTCTCTTTCTCTCTCGCTCTCTCTCTCTCTCCTTTTCTCACATTCTCTCAAACAATAAAATAAAACTTAAAAAAAAAGTCATGGTCTCAGTTATACTCAGGAGAATTAGGGATGATACTAAGCCCTCTTCGCAGCCAAGAGAGAATGAAGAGCAAGAACAAAGACCAAGAAAGAGACAAAGAACCAGAAGATCAGCCATATTACAAGCTTCAGAAGTAGCACATTGACAAAATGAGGAGACCAGAAAAAGATATTTGACAAATTTGTTTCAGGGTGCACACTGAATTGCAGAAATTGCCAGATTCGGGGAGGAGATAATTTCTACCAAGTTGGTGGGGGCTCATGCCGGAATAAAATGGTACAAAAAGGAAGTATAACCTATCTTGTAGCTGCAGAATGGTAACACAGGGGACTTATGGGTTATAGTACGTAATTTTATCCTAGTCCCAGCTTAATTATTCAGGAAACCACAAATGCCACTGAGATCATAAGATGCTCTCAACAGAGTAAAACTATCATTTATGCACTCGGTGGCTCAATTAGAGAAACCATTAAATCAGGTGAAAGCACATTCGCATCAATATGAGACTACCAGTGATACCTCAAGCATCCCCATTTGCTCGGACCCACAAAACTCTGATTGCACACACAGAAAACGTGGGTTACACCCAATTCTCTGTTTCCTACTGAAGGAAGGACAGCTTGAAAATTTGCTCAAATAATAACCTGAATGAGAGGACATAAGGCTGACCACTTAGGAAATAAAACATCATTGAGCTTTTAGAAATCATGTCATCCAACCAGTTGTTCTTCAGTTAAAGAAATTTAACTTTGTCCAGAGAATTAAAGAATTCTTTAATTGAAAATTAAAAAAAATTGTTTTTAAATATTAAGTAAATTTAATTAAAATTAAAGAGGGAAGCCGGGATGGCTCAGTGGGTTAGGCGCTCACTTTGCAGCACCGGGGACTGAGGATCGAATCCCGGCCCCAGCCCGTGCAGACCCATATGCTGAACTGGGAGCTCCCCCAGTTCAGTTCTCTATCTCTGTATCTCTCTCTCTCTCTCTCTCTCTCTCTCTCTCTCTCTCTCTCTCTGTCAAAAACAATAAAAATAATTAAAAATAAATAAATAAAATTAAAGAGAATTAACACTCTTTTCCTAAATATTGAGAGCTAAAAAGTAGAAGCAATAAATAATAATTACAAGTTTTCTATTATATTACGAGGCCCACACCAGAAAAGGGGTAGGTAATCTCACATCGTCAAGTGAACAAAAATCATTCAGTTTCCCCATCTGCTGACAAGTGAATCAAGGGAATAGAAAAGAGAATATAGGAATGCACCCAAGCAATTCACTGGTGGGAAAAAAGAAATGCTTTTTCAACAACTGGTACTGAAATAACTAGATATCTACATAATTGAACCTCAACCCCTAGCTCACATCATACTCAATGATTAACTTCAGAAGGATTAGAGACCAGTGAAAAAGCAAAAACCATAAAGCTTATCTGAGAAAATATGACCTTGGGATAAACAAAGATTTCTTATCAGGACACAGAAAGTAATTGTAAAAATATATTGGTCAATACAAGTTCATCAAAATTAAACACTTCAGCTCATCAAAATAAAAGTATAAGAGAAAGAATAAGTAAACCAAAGACAAAGGGACAATTTTCACAATTTGTATATCTAATATAGGACATTTTCCCAGAATATATTAAGCATTTCTATGCTTAATATTAGAAAGACAACCTAAATTTTCAAATGGTAAAAAAAACTTGAACAGATGCTTCTAGAAAAGATAAAATGACCAAAAAGCCACAAGAAAGAGCACATTATTAATTATAAGTGAAATTTAAACTAATACCACAATGATATATCACTAAGAACTCACTAGAATGGCTAAAATTAAAAAGACTAATAGCAGTTGGTCTGAATGTTGGTTAAATGTTGTATGTTGGTTAACCAACAACAGTTGGTTAAATATTGGCAGGGATGTGGAACAACCTGACCTTACAACTATAAAATGTAAAATGGTACTTTACCAAACTGTTAGTTTCCCATAAGATTGAATATATATGTATCCTATGACTCAGCAATTCCAGTCCTGCATATTTACCCAAAGGACATAAATACAAATGTTTGCAAAAATATCTGTATTAGAAAACTCAGAGCAGCTTCATACAAAGTAACCTCAAACTAAACCTAGCCAAAATGTCCATCAATAGGAGAAAGAATAAACAAATTGTGATATACATATACAATAAAATATTATCAAGCAATAAAAATGAACAAAGTATAAATACTAGCAGAAATATGCTTAAAGTTCAAAAAAAATTATGCTGTCCGAAAAACAGGCACAATGGAGTGCTGTCTTTAAATAAAGTTCTAGAACTAGAAAAACTAATCATTGGTAAAAGAAGCAGAACACTGATAGCCTAGGAGTTTGGAAGGTAGCAGGGCTCTGAGGAAAGGGGAATTTAGAAAAGTTCTGGAATGATAGGATATAAGTAACACATGTGTATGCATTTATCCACTTAAGATCTATACTTCTCGTTGTAAATAAAATTTGCCTTACTTAAATAACAAAAATATAAGTTAAATTAGTATGGTATCTCTCTTTTTTAAAGATTTATTTTTTTATTGTTTGAGAGAAGGTAAGAGAGAGAAGTGGGGAGGGCCCAGAGCAGTCTCCCATAGTTGTGCGTCAATATTTCTGAGTTTCATTCTACACAGGTGGCTGTGGGGCTGCACAAGGCAGGAACTGCCCTGGGGACCTCCCATATGGAAGGTGAGACCCTTCACTACCATCCCAGTGGTTACCAGTTGGGCCACAGTTCAGCATATGGGTTTGCATGGGCCAGGGCCAGGATTCGATCCCTGGACCTCGAGGTTTCAAGGCAAGCATTCAACCTGCTGAGCTACCCAGGCATCCTCTGGTTTCTCTTTTTATTCACAATATTGATTATTCTAAACTATGGGCCAATTCATTTTTTTCATGATTTTCTTGTACAGCTTTTGTTTTTCAATTCATTTGTCATCACCTTTTCTTTCTCTGGAGGACAGAGAAAAAAACGTATACCTTTATCACATCATATGCTTGGGAAAGCCCACATTCTCCATTGTGCTAATTGTAATGGCACTCACTTTAGTGTTGAATGCATTAATCATGGAACTTTCTGTTCTAATTTCCTTCCATTGTATTTCAGACTTTTGCTACACATGGTAAACACATAATTTTTTTTTTTTTATTGCACTACTTGCTCAGGCCCACTGTTTTTAGATATCACAGCTTCACTTCCCAGGTTCATTTTTCATTTCTCTGGAGTACAATCTTAACCAATATTTTCAGAAACTTTGTAGAAGTTAAACCTTTTAAATTGTTGCATTTTGAAAAAAAATTTCTATTTTGTTCTTATAGTGGATTGATTTAGAAATGCACAATTTAAAAATGTATAGAATTCTACCAAAATTATTTTTCTTTAAACCCTAAAGATGTTTTCTTAAATTTTGACAACTACTAAACACTGGTTTGCATTCACTGGTAGGTAAACATGTTCTCCTTTATTTTTAAAAGAAGTTTCAGAATCTTTTTTAACCTTGGTTATTTGAAATTTCACTAAGATAAAGCTACACATAGGTTGAATTCCAGATTTGAAGTTTTAGTGAACAGGTTTACAAACCAAACATCACCAGCTACAGAACTCACCATATTCTAAGGTTCTCAGAACATAAAGTAACATTTGGTAACATTTATTTGTTTATTTAAATAAAGAGTATTGAAAACCTCTCATGTTACAGGAACCTTATGAGGAACTTGGAGTATAAGAATGAAATAAAAACAGTTAAAAATGCCTGCTTTCTCCATCCTCTAGTTTATAAAGAGTGTCCTAAAATTCATGCAAGAAGTAATTTTGATAGAAAACACAGGTTTATAATTAAAAATTGTAAAATTTTCATTGCTCAACAATGAAAACGCATTGTTTTTTCATGTAGCGCTCCATTTTTAATAACCCTGAACTGTCAGCTGTCACGCTGTTTTTTTGTTGTTGTTGGCAACACTTTCCGCACAAATGACACAAAATTCAAATCTTGCGTGATTTTTGGGACACCCTTTATTTTAGTAGAAAAAGACAAAAATAAATACTAAACAAAATTTAAATATAATATAAGTAAATACACAAAATATATAAATATGTAATATAATAAATATAGAACATATTAAGTTGATAAATGTTATGGAGAATAATTGGCAGACTATAGAAAATTGGGAATATGGACTATCTGCAATGGCCTGGGCTGAAATTGCAAATAGGGAAATTAGCATTATCTCTCAGAAAGATAAAACTTGAAGAAGGTGAGGGGTAGATCTAAAGAAAGAGCATTACAGGCAGAATGAAGAGCTACTGCAAATATCCTAAAACAGTGATGCACCTGCCATGTTTGAGAAAGAGAGTGGAGGCTGGAATGTCTCTAAGAGACTGAATAGAAGAGAAAATAAGAGGAGGTAATACAGCTGAAATGTGCGGAGAGCAAATAATATGAGCCTTGAAAGATTTTTAGAGTAACAATGATATGATCTGGAATGTGTTTTTAAAAAGAGGCAATCTGATTCATTGATCAATTATAGATAGATGATGACAGCTAATAGAGAGATATATGATAGATAATGATAGATGATAGATGGTTGATAGATGATAGATAGATAGATGATAAATAGATGGTAGATAGATAGATAAATAGATAGACAGATAGATATATATTATGCATGCACACTTGTCTTTTTCATAGATACTTCTGATTATTCTTTCCTTACCTTTCAATGTAACATTTCCTATTTAATATAAATGAAAAGATCTCTGTAACTCTATTTCATGACTCTCTGCTAGGTGTTTGGCACTGTTCCTAGTGATGAAGATGCTGAGGAAACAAGTTGAAAGATTGCTTCTCTCGTGGAGAAAATCAAGACATAATCAACCAGTCTATAAACAATAAAAAATTGGTTATAATAAATAGTGTGGAGGGACTAAAAGAAACAGATGAGGCAGAAAGTGACCTAATGGCTACTTTAGAGGGAGCGGTTGGAAAAAGGCACTCTGAAGAAATAACAATGAAACCAAGACTTAAGAAGCTATCCATATAATGGTGAAGGGAAGAGCAGAAGAAATTGTTTGTGCACAGATCTTAAAGCAAGAAAAATAAATTTCCTCTGGTCAAGTAACTAGATCATATTGGCCACCAGGAATCTGGAGACTTACTTAGGCAGAGGCCAGGTCATGTGGAAGTTGGAACTAGGATGATAGGAAAAGAGATGGCGAGGACAGACCAAGTTCAGAATAAGACCAGGACAAACAGAGAGAGAAGTCAAAGGCTTTTATATTGACTTAGTCACCTACACCTTTTGTTCTCTGTCATGCTGGAGAGAAGGTGGCTTTCAAGCCTATGGAATCTTTAAGGCATTTACATGGTGAGTAGCTTTGCCTCAGGCAGAGTGTGAAATTCCATGTTGCTCCCTTTCACGAGTGCTCCCAGCTCCCTAGAAAAACTCCAGACCTAGCAGGATCTTTAAATAAAGCAGTGTTTGTTCTGGCCTCCGAAACTGGGACACCATGCCCTAGGCTTGTTTGCCAGGTCAATGGCATCAAAAGGAAAAAGGTGAAAGTCAGTGCAGCCTCATGAAAAGAGGGCAGGAGAAAAGCAGAGCGCAGCAAAAGCATGGTGTATCCACCCTCATAGAAAGCAACTCTGTGTAGGTGACGGTCCCGCGACTGCTGAACTGGACAAACCGAACTTCTCAAAGAAAGCAGCTATCCTTAGACTCATTCACGTATTTATTAAACAAAGCATGGATTTCAGAGTAGAACTGGTGTAAGTGCGAATGGGAGCTGTTCACTGTGTATCCATGAGCTAAGACATTTGACTTCTCGAAACCTCCATTTTTTCCTCACTTACAAAGAAAATAATGTATCCACTGAATGTGTTTGTTGTGAGAATTACATGAGCTGATCTGTAAAGAACCTGAACATAAAATGTCAGTACTCTCTGGTGGCCAATGGCTATTTTGTAATATCATCTTTAAAGGGAAAAGGCACAGGTAATATAAATCACGTGGCTATAGTGTCATGTGATTGAGATATCTGTCCTTAACAGCTGATGTGCTAAAGAAGAAAGCCCCCTACTACTTTCTTGGTCAGACAATGCGTAACCTAGTGAGAATAGAGATTGTCTTATTCATTATCAAGCATGCGGGTAGTTGCTGACTCCCTATTAATGGATTCAAGAAGTACCGGTAAATAAACCACCTCTCACACAGAAGAGATGCTGGATTTAACATATTTTCCCCCTGTGCTCTCCAACTCTTTTTCTTTTCTGTTAGTACTTTATACAGTTGAATTGCAATAAAAAGTAATCATCAACTATTGACATGATCAATGAAACAGAATTAATAATCCAACAAGTGGCAGAGTGGGGAGAGTACGACAATTATATGCTGAGTATAAGGCATGAGCCACATGTTATGCTGGGTCATTTCAATTCTTTCACCAATCCTTAAAGAAGATGCTATTCTTCATCTTACAAATAAAGAAACCATTGCACATCGGGGTAAGGTAATGTGCCCAAGGTCACACAGGCGAAGGCAGGATTTGAACCTAAGTCTGTCTGGCTCTAAAGTCCAGGTAACTTGCACCCTATCAGGAGAAAGGAAACCATCGTTTTGGGCAGGTTCACAGAAGGACAGCCAGCAGCTTCAAGGATCAGTGTGATTTTAAAAACAAAGTGAATGCTAGCTGAATAATTATTTGGGGGAAGCCTGGATGACTCGAAGGGTTGAGCGCTCGCTTTGCAGCCTCGGAGACCGAGGGTCAAGTCCCAGCTCCAGCCGGTGTGGACCCATGTGCTGGGCTGGGGTGTGCCCCCAGTTCAGTTCTTACCAGCCCAGTTCCTGCCCTGTGCAGCCTCGCGCCTGCCTGTGTAGTGAAACTATATGGAAAACTGGTGCTGTCAACTGAGGAGACTGCTCTGGGCCCTCCCCCTTCTTTCTGTCTCTCTCTATTAGTCTCTCTCTCTGTCAAAAACAATAATAAATAAATAAATAAATAATAAGTAAATCTATCTTAAAAAATTATTATTATTATTATTATTTTGTGCAGATCTTTCTATTATATGTTGCATAGTCCAGCTACTATTGTCACTCTCTGCCCTTCTCACAGCCACTTGAAGTCAGAGCAGCTTAGCCCTGGTCCTCTCTATAGGGGAGCTCCTCAGCACCCAGGATCGGGGGCACCCCCATCTCTTTTCCTCCATACCCAGTCTTGCCACTGCCTATCTGTTTGAAATTCTTACTCCAAACTTTTTCCTCTGGCAATTCCAGTGTGACCACTCAACTCTGACTCACAAACCTACAGCCAGAACACAGAGGCAACTTTTCAAGAAATGCAGAAAGGATGGTAGCTTTTCCAATGGAAATTCTCATTGAAAGAGCAAAGCAAAGGCCCCAAGAGAGCCAAGAATGTTTTCTCTTTCTCAGAAATTCTTTCATATTGATTAACAACATGCTGGGAGATACAGTCACCTTGTGATTTCTAAAACACCATAATGTACTGCATTTGAACTGTGTGGTAACCCTGCCATTATCCATGAAAATCCTGAGACATATTACGACTCCATTTTCTCCCTGACAAAAAATTTGATCCATTTTTCAGGAAACTATACCTTCCATTAATTTTGTTTGCTCATTTAAAAATAATCAAGGCTTATCTAGAGAAAAATTTATCGGTGAAAATCCAGCAGAGTAACTCTTTAGACTCAAACATCACAGCTCTAACCAACTAAAGCTCTTAGTCAAAATATGTCAAAGGAGAAAAATAAAAGAGAGAGAGAAAAGAAGAATTAGTGTCTTTTATAATTTCCTCAGATAATTCAGCATGAAACAATTCTATTCTCTTTTAGAAAAGATATGAAAAACAGTAACACCACCTTCTCTCCTAATAGGATCTAATATTTGAATTGTCACTTTTAATTTTCTGAAGTGCTTTCACACCCAGTATATGACTTCATGTTTCAAACCATAGAATAGGGGAAAAGTAATACTGTCCCTATTTTATACAATAGAAGGGTAAGGCAAGGGGCACTATGATTCCCCTACATTCACATAGCTGGTTAGTGACAAAGCTAGGCTAGATAATTTATGAAATTATTAACTTTTGAAATTATTTTCTCTTAGACTACTACTCTTCTGCATCCCCATTCAACAAATATTTGTTGAGCAACTATTATTTGACAGGTGCAGGTTTAGGAGGCAGAGACATATTGGTGAAAACAGGTCATTTCTCCACTTGCATAAATCATATTTTCTAGCGGAGGAAAAAAAGACAAAACAGTACATTTGAAAATAAGAAAAAGAGATGCCAGGATAGCTCAGCGGCTGAGCACTTGCCTAGCAATTGAGAAATGCAGGGTTCAATTCCCAGCCCTGGCCTGAGCAAGCCCATATGCTGAACTGTGGCACAACTGGTAACCACCCAGATGGCTCAGCAGCAAAGGTTGTCACCTCCTATGTGGGAGGCCCCTGGGGCTGTTCCCACCCCACACGGCCCCACATCCACCTGTGTGGAATAAAACTGTGTCACAACTAATGATGTACAACTATGGAGACTGCTTTGGGCCCTCCCCCTTCTCTCTCTCTCTCTCTCTCTCTCTGTTTCTCTTCCCCTTTTCTCAAACAAAATAAATCTTTAATCAACAAAGGACTTTCTTTAAAAAATAAAAAATACTAACTAGAAAAAATATCAAATAGTCGTACTAAGTGCTTTGCCAAGTGTGTATTGACAAGTAACCAAAGACCATCTGGGTGGTCAGAGTCCCACCATCTTCACAGTCCCCTGGGTTTGCATCCTCAAGCGCTCCCTCCCTTAGAGTTCCCGTCCTATGTACTGTCATGTCATATTCTATGAGCACACTCCATAACTCCTTGCTATCTCGTACATGTTTCCCTTCTCTTCCAGTCCCAAGGTCACTTCCTTGACTCCGAGCCTTAGCCTCTATCGGGTGGGTGGACTCTCCAAAACTCGCCCAGCTGCTCTCCCTGGCTCCAGTTCCTCGCCCTCCCAGAGTGCCTTTCTGATGCCCACTGCATGGATCTCTGCAAGACCCATGTTGCAAAACCCATGAGGAAGACTTGATCCCAGAACTCACGATTCTATCCAATCTGATGCAAACTTCTCTCCTTGATATAGTTCATCCTAAGAAAATGCATTCTCTCCTAAATACATTTCTATTTCATTCTCGCCTTTGTACTACACTACCAGTCTTATCACTCCCTCCCTTTAAGATCTCCACCCCTTTCTCGCCAGTGTTTCCCACAGCCAGCTCCAAAGACACCTGCGCATGAATGAACGGGTGACTGCATGAATGAACAAAATAGACTCTGGTGGCTTCCCTGCTCTGCTTTTGTCATTCAGTTAGACTTTCACCAATTAGCATGCCTTGCTTTTATACCGCCCTTCCTCTCTCTAAGTGGATATGATTTCTCCTCCTCCTTCATTGGCACATAGGCTAATTTGGCTCTGTAATGTTCCTTATTCATCTCAGCTTGTCAGCCATAGACCTCTGCTCTGTGGCTTTCAGCCCCACCCCCAGGGCAAAAACAATTTACCCCAATATCATCTGCCAGCTCGTGATGCCCACGTTCCAGAGTAGGCCAGGTACTGAAGTCAGACCTGACCCGACAATGCTCTGGGATTCCCAGAAAACTCAAACAGATCTCATAGAGTCCTGTCTTTTCAGAGCCTCCGGGGGTACTTTTTTCCTTTCAGACCCAGCAAAAATGCTCTCCACAGCACATATATGAAAGGAACGGGGGAGCAGGATGCATAGTTTCTCCAGGAAATCAATGGCTACTAAAAATATCCCGCATGAAATACCCTGAGTGAAGCACTTCTGGTCTCAGTGGAAGCCTTCTGGGAGCTCACGAGGCTTTGCCTGTGAAGCCTCTGGGGAATCGTTCCCAAAATGGAAAGGTGCTTTTGGTTTTGTTTTGTTTTGTTTTTTCACACAATGACTTTGCTTAAATCGTGAGCTGCAGCTCATATTTAGATCTTCTCTAGGACAGTAGAGAGCTACCACTTAAAATCACAGGAGTGCAAAGAAAGATAGTTTAAAAACCAATGGATAATTTCAAAATGCATTTTGATCACTAGTAATAAAAGAAACAAACATTTATTGAGTGCTTTCTATATGCCATGACCCCATTTAACCTTTAGAATAACCCTCTGTAGCCAACGGTATTATTTTCTCCATTTTACAAATGAGTGAAATAATAAAATAACTTTTGCAAATTTATAACAGGATTAGTGCCAGAACTGTCAGGCTACAGTATGTGACAATAGGAAGTGAACAACTGATTGCATCTCTTACTTCCTTTTGGTTTCTGGAAGTCCAAACCCAAATTTATAGCCCACATGCAGCACCTAAGCTGTCCTCATGGTCCAAAGTTATGTTCATTTATATTTATTTTAATGTGGTCATGGCTTTCCATTTTTATTTGCATTTTCCTGATAGTTTTCCTTATTTCTTTGCTCAGTCTACCCTTGTTTTATGGCATGTTTTCTGACTCTGCCTCTGCCATAGACCAAGTGGCCAAGGATCCCCAGGATCGAGGCTTTCATTCTGTTTAGTCATCTCTTTCTTACATAAAATAGATTCAATTCCTTCTCACTCATTAAGGACTTTAAGTTACTGAAATTGATTGTTGCAAACACCCACCTCTCTTACATGCGATCAAGAGTGATTTAAAAGGGAAAGTTAGGGGAAAGCCGGGACGGCTCAGCGGGTTGAGCGCTCGCTTTGAGGCCATGAGGACCGAGGATCGAATCCCGGCTCCGGCCCAGGCAGGACCCACATGCTGAACTGGGGAGTTCCCACAGTTCGGTTCTCTAACTGTCTCTGTCTCTGTCTCTCTCTCTATCTGTCAAAAGTAAAATAGAAAAAATATGCACTGAAGAC
>PVKE010026473.1:0-22284 GCA_004027555.1 Craseonycteris thonglongyai
GGGGGGACAGTTGTGGGGGGAGGTGGGAGTGGGCACTAGATATAAGGTGATGGAAGGGGAGCTGATACTGAGTGATGGGCACATAATACGATGCATGAATGATGTGAGGTGGACTTGTACATCTGTAAACTGTCTAATTGTTACCAACCAATGTAACCTCATCAAATTTAACAATAAATTAAAAAAAAAAAAAAAAAATCAAAAAAAAAAAACCCCACAATAACAATAACGTACACCATTCAGCAGGGCACCACCACACATCCACATGAACGTGACTGTGAGACTAATATCACAAGGTTATGAAAACTTACCAAGTTGTTTGTACAGTGCTGCCAACATAAGTGCATGGTAGTACATTCTCAAACTTAATTGTCAGACCTTGTATTTAAGGTCCCTCCATGTCTTTTCATTGCCTGACAGCTCATTTCTTTTCAGCACTGACTAATATTTCACTGTATGCATATACCACAGGTTATTTATTTGTCCACCTACTGAAGGACATCTTGGTTGCTTCCAAGTTTTGGCAATTATCTATAAAGCTGCTATAGACATCTGTATGTCAGTTTTTGTGTAGGTATAAGTTATCAACTCGTTTGGGTAAATACCAAGGAGTGCAATTACTGGATTATGTGGTAAGAATGTGTTTAGTTTTGTAAGAAACTGACAATCTTCCAAAGTGGCTGTAATAATGTTGATTTTTTTTTAATGAATTTTCTAGGAATTTGTATATCATGTTATCTACAAATAGAAATAGTTTTACCCAGTTCAGTTCTCTCTCTGTCTCTGTCTCTGTATCTCTCTCTCTCTGTCAAAAAACAATAAAAATAAATAAATAAATATTAAAGAAAAAAAAAAGAAATAGTTTTACCTCTTCCTTTATACTCTGGATACCCTTTATTAATATTTTATTATCTTACCTAACTGTCCAGGCTAGAACAGTATAATGTAGTAGAAAAGAATAAAAGTTGGGAAGCCGGGATGGCTCAGTGGGTTAAGCGCTCACTTTGCAGCGCCGGGGACCGGGGATCGAGTCCCGGCCCCGGCGGACCCATATGCTGAACTGGGAGCTCCCCCAGTTCAGTTCTCTCTCTGTCTCTGTATCTCTCTCTCTCTCTCTCTGTGTCAAAAATAAATAAATAAATAAAAACTTAAAAAAAAAAAAAAGAATAAAAGTAATGAGAGTAATAGTGGTAAATAGAATAGAATAAAACAGAATAGAATAGAATAGAATAGAATAGAATAGAATAGAATAGAACAGAATAGAAGAATAGAATAGGAGTAGACAACAGTGGGCCTCCTTATCTTGTTCCTGATCTTATGGGGAAAGCATTCAGTCTTTCATCAGGTTGAGGATGTTCTCTTCTAGTCCTAGTTGTTGAATGTATTTATCATGAAGATGTGTTGGATTTTGTGAAGTGCTTTTTTTTTTTACATCTATTAAAATGATCATGTGGCTTTTGTCTATTTTATTGCCATATTAATTGATTTTCAGATGTTAAACCAACCTTGCAATCCTGGGATAAATCCTGTCCAGTTATGATGTATAATTAATCTTTGTATATGTTGCTGGGTTTGGTATGCTAGTGTGTTTTGTGAAGTATTTACTTTTATTTTTATTTGTGCTAAAATACATATAACACAAATTTTACCATATTATTTTAAGTGTACAGTTCAGTAGTGTTAAGTATACTCACATTATTGTGCACTAATTCCCAAGTTTTTCATCTTGCAAAACCAAAATATTACAGTCATTAAACAACTCCCCATTTTTTCCTCTCCTCAGCCTATGGCAATCACATAACCACCATTCTATTTTCTGTTTCTATGAATTTTGACTACTTTAGATACCTCACATAAGTAGAATCATACAATACTTGTCTTTTTGTGAGTAGCTTATTTTACTTAGTATAATGCCTTCAAGTTTCACCCATGTTGTAACATGTGTCAGAATTTCCTTCCTTTTTAAGGCCAGGTATTATTCCATTGTGTGTGTGTGTGTGTGTATATATATATACGTGTGTGTGTATACATACATATACATATACATGTGTATATATGTATTGTGTATGTGTGTATATACAACAATTTTGTTTATCCGTTCATCTTTTTTTCTTAATTAAACATTTATTTTTATTGTTTTTGACAGAGAGAGAGAAAGATAGAGACAGAGACAGAGAGAAGGGGTGGGGCCTAGAACAGTCTCCATAGTTGCACACCATTGGTTTTTCCACATAGTTTCACTTCACAGGTGGGCACGGGGCTGCACAGGGCAGGAACTGGGCTGGGGTCTCACCCTGGTGAGAACTGAACTGGGGGCACTCCCCAGTTCAGCATATGGGCCTGCATGGGCTGGGGCTGGGATTCGATCCTCGGTCTCCGGGGCTACAAAGCCAGCACTTAACCTGCTGAGCCATCCTGGCTTCCCCTATCCATTCATCTCTCATTTTTTTTTTTTTTTTTTTTTTTTGACAGAGAGAGAAACAGAGAGAGAACTGAACTGGGGGAACTCCCAGTTCAGTATATGGGTCCGCACGGGCCGAGGCTGGGATTCGATCCTCGGTCCCCGGCGCTGCAAAGTGAGCGCTTAACCCACTGAGCCATCCCGGCTTCCCCTCCATTCATCTCTTGATGGACACAGGTTGTTTCCATCTCTTGGCTGTTGTGGATAATGCTCCTATGAGCACTGGTGTACAAATATCTCTTCAAGACCCTGCTTTGAATTCTTTTGGATATATACCAAAATGGAATTTCTAGATCATAAAATAATTATATTTTTAATTTTTAAGAAACTGCCAAACTGTTTCTGACAGCAGCTACACCATTTTAAATTCTGACCAACAGTGCACAAGAATTCCAATTACTCCACATCCTTACCAGTACTTGTTCTTTTCTTTTTTTTTTATAGTTGCCATCCTCTACTGAGGACAGTAGAGTTGTTGCTTTTTTTGTTTTTGTTTTTTAATACTGTAGAAAGTTGTATCTACTCATCCCTGTTTTAAATTGCTTTTAATGTAATTTCTTTTTTTTAAGGTTAATATTTTTTGTTTTTGACAGAGAGAAAGAGCAAGCCAGCCAGAAACAGAGAGAAATAGAGAGAAGGGGGAGGGCCCAGAGCACTCTCCATAGTTGCATGTCATTAGTTTTCTACATAGTTTCATTGCACAGGTGGGCACAGGGCTGCACAGGGCAGGAACTGGCCAGGGGCTTCCCACATGAGAGGCTCACCCCAGTGAGAACTCAACAGGGGGCACAGCCCAGTTCAGCTTATGGGCCTGCACAGGCCAGGACCAGGATTCAATCCTTGGACCCCGGGGCTGCAAATGAGCGCTCAACCCACTGAGCCATCCCAGCTTCCTCTTCATGTAATTTCTCAAGCTCTTTCTCCATGTTTCAGCCAGTTGTGAGTTATTTACCTTTCTGCTTCAACTTCTCCTTCTTCTTCATGACTCACAATGCTTACCTTTTTCTCTGCTCACCTCAGAGGTGAGAGACTATCTCATATAATTCCCTGGAATGTCATACCACGGTGGCTTCCTCATGGCAGATCCCATATAAATCTTCACAGACAAATATGTTTGAAATAAGGCCATCACCTTAGGTGAAATATGCAAGAGACCTACTGTCCTGCCCTCAGATGCTTCTAGAAAACACCAGTAAGCTAGGAGTGAAGGCTGCACTGTATTATGATTATGACTACTATAAGGTGACCAGACGTCCCGCTTTTGGTGGGACAGTCCCAATTTTTAACAATTTGTCCCGTGTCCTGCGGCATTTTAAAAAAGTCCCGGTTTTTGGAAAGAATGCACAACAAGCTAGGGAACGGCGGGAGATAGACCAAATTTTTCATCAAGAACCCCCTCCCCAGCCGGTCAATGGTGTCCCGCTTTACCAATGTTAACATCTGGTCACCTTACCCTACTACCTGAGGGCTGCTGGCCCCAGTCAGGGCTTTTCCAGCACCTTAGGCTCCCAGATCTTTGTATTATATGTTGTGTGTCTCCCTCACTAGGCTGTAAGCACCATTGAGAGCAGGCACCCTTAGAGCCACCTCTTTCCAGTGTCTAGTATTGTTTTGAGATACCACGTTAAATCTCATCAGACATGGAGCGTGGCAGGTGCCCGAGGACTAAACCCAGCGGAGATCCGAGAATCAGGAAGGCTGTGAAGAAGGTGGTAACCTCCACGGCTGAAGCGACTTCGTGTATGTCCCTGCTCTACACCCTGGCTCCTAGAGCTGTGTACAACCCAACAGGCATTCAATAAATGTCTGAACATTGATCGAGTGGGTACAAAGAGGCAGGGAAGTACAAAGCAGCAGACAGGGCTCTGGCGAGAGTGGGCTGAGTGCTGGGCCAGGGAGGAGTAGCAGTGCTGAGGGCTCTTAGGCGGCAGAGATATACCGCAGCCCAGCGCCTGGCACCCAGCCAGGGCGGTAAGTGCGCCCTGCGTCCGGCTGCGGCGCTAGGAAAAGGGTCTGCCCGCACTCTACAGCCAGCTTCCTTCAAACCAGAAAGATGCTCCTAAGACCCAATCAAAACGCTGGCTCTTTGCTTCTGCCACACGCTACCCAATGACCGTACTCGGCAGGGACAAGGGAGTGAAGTACCATTGCGCAACGATACTTGAGGGCAAAGAATTTATAGGCTGGTGCTGCACAGAGCGCCTTGCTCAGAAATGTGGACGGACACCTGGACACCATCCAAGACTCTCGATCCTTCTCCCTTTTCATGACACGGAGACTATTTGGCTTCTTCGGGCCGAACGCGCCTGAGAGTGTGTCTCTTCCTGGGGACGGTTTTCTCTCCGAGGGTTCAGGAGGCTGTATCCCACCCCTGCACAGGAGTCACCTTCTCTAGATTCCATCCTCTCACACAGTTCGCTGCTGTCCCTTTCTCCCCTAGGATTTGCAGGCTCCAAACCCTCCCTCATCTCCTGGATGGAGAGAAAGAAGGCGGTGAAGCCCCGAGGCTGAGGATCTGAGGTTAGCGGCAAGGTGCCCAGGACCTGGGATAGGTGAGGAGAGGGGAGCTAAGCTGAAAGTCAGCCTCTTGGGAGCTCGCCCTGGCTGCCCGTTCTCCCAGCAGCCCCTTCACCCCACGTGCACACCCCGCTCTTCTCTTTAAAGATCCCAGTTGGTACGAATCCTCTGAACCTTCTCTTCCACAGTTTTCTTTCCCAGACCTGGATTCTTCCTTCTGTTCAAAGGCAGCTAGCTGGTCTTGCTGGTCCCGATTGGGAGTCTGGGGTGAGGTAGACTTGTTCAGGATTGAGGCCTTATGCCTTCTTTGTACCCAGAGCATCGCTGTCCAGAAGAGCTTCATGAATGAGTATGTTATATATCTGTGCTGTCCAACGAGCCGCTAGCCACCCCAGATGGCTATTTAGCACTTGAAATGTGACTAATCTGCCTGAAGAAGTGAACTTTTCATTTCTGTTAACTTAAACCTAGCGATCGGCACTCTACATTTCTACTGCCCTCATCTCTGCAGGGAGCATATCCTGCTATCTGAAACTGCTTAGAGCACTCTTTATATTAATATAAAATTTTCTGATGACTTGCTAACTTCCAATTAGGATGGAAACAGCTATGTTGGGGTACTCAAAGGCACTGAGGTCTCAATGTTTTGAGAAATGTTTGCACTGAAATGCCCACATCTGAGGTCTTTAAACAGAAAGATGTGCCAGCTTACTTCTGAAAAGAATCTGGTCCTTCCTATACAGCTCTGGAGAGCTCCAGTGAGGAAGAAGGGCTAGAATATTTTGAAAACTGGAAACTTCTGTCTGAGCTAGATGGGGCATTAAGGGATTCATTCTTAGACCCAATGCCGTGGATGAACAGGCACTTGGTCTCAGGTGCTGCTCCATCCTCATATACAACCGCCTGATTCCAGGAGAAAGACAGCTATGGTGATTTAAAGCACCCTACAACCTTTGGTTCCACTTCTCTTGTCTCTGCAGAAAGCAACAGTAAGAAGGAAGAAGGGGATCATGGAATTTAATTTAGCCTGTGTAAGAGAGAGGCCACCATGTGTAAGGTGTGGCAAGACCTCCTGGAAGTAACTGAGGACCCTAACTCTTCAGCTACAGGGCAGCAGTGCCCACAGACTCCCCAAAGGCCCTCCCCCTGTTTGGGCTGACCTCTTCCCCCCGCCAGCCACCAGCAGATGGTATGCTGCTGAGAAGCCCTTCCCAGTAGTAGTATGCACACTGCTCTCGGTGCGAGAAACTGCTCTATCAGCAGCTCATCCACAAAGCTGAGTTTGTGGCTGCTGCTTTTTAAAAAGTAGGGCACTGGCCCCCCACATAAGGGAGAAGCCCTATGCACATCTTGACTCTGGGCAGTTCTTTGCCTTCCCCTCACTATTGGTCAGACAAGCAGAACCACTCTAGTGACTCCCCATATTGGTAGTGACTCCCCATATTGGTGAGTCATGTGATGTCCGTGAAAGCTTACCTGGTCTAGCATCAGCTACTCCACAAAAGGGACAAACCCTACTTGTGCCCTGGTGGTGGCTGCCACTTCCATCTGAGCAGAGGCATGAATATTCATAGGTACAGATATATGTGCACAGACCGTGCTCACCACCTTGCATACTCCCTCCTGGCCAACCACTGGCTCATGCGTTTGGCTAAGCACTGCCACCATTCCCCACAATGTGGCACTCACTTTGCTCACCAGGAAACCTTTTTTTGGCATCACCAGAGGCTCCTTTGGCAGACATGCACACACATGAGAAACCTTACTCCTGCCCAGAGTATGGCATCTGCTTCTACTGTAAGGTGACCAGATTTTAACATTGGTAAAGCGAGACACCATTGACCGGGGGGAAGGGGGTTCCTGATTAAAAATTTGGTCTATCTCCCGCTGTTCCCTAGCTTGTCGTGCATTCTTTCCAAAAATCAGGACTTTTTTAAAATGCCGTAGGACACAGGACAAATTGTTAAAAAGCGGGACGTCTGGTCACCCTATTCTACTGCTCCCTTCTGCTCAGCCACAGGTGCAGCCACTCTGATGAGAGGCCCCTTCCCTGCTTCGAGTGTGGGAAACGTTTCAACAGAAAGTATGCCCTGAAAGCCATCAGTGGATCCGCTAGGAAAAAAAGGGTGAGTGTGGGAAACTTTCTGGGCAGTCCCTGTGCCAGGCTCCTGACCTTGGGGTCAGGACACCACTGCCCCCCCAGTTCATGTTCACTATTTCTCAGATGAATTCCAGGAGGATGGGTGACCTGGGTCAGGTGCTGTGAAGGAGGTTATGATGGATGATGTCCCTCTTCATCAAGTGTTGGCCACGCAGAGCAAGCAGGAGTAGGAAAGGGGAGGAAGGAGATGTACAGAGTGTCAAGGTCTGTAGGTGCCTTGAAGTCCCCCTTTAGAGAGCAAGATATAGAGATAATGAGAAATGTCTCAGTGACTTACCTCACTCAGAAAGGGAATAGGTTGGGACTTGACTATGTGAATCTGTTAATAAAAGGTGAGACTCCATTACTCATTACATTCCTGTAGGACTAACACTGCTTGTCAAAGTCTGGGTTTGTGACATTTTAGGCAAAGATTAGGCTCCAGTCCATCTATAAGGTGAAGTCTATGTGTAGTAAAACTGAAGGTTGCTCTTTCAGGCACTACCCCTCACTGAACATGAAATGAAATGAGTCTCAAAACCTTTCACCCAGTTTAGAACTGCCAGTGCAACACAGAGGGCATTCCAGTTTCAAATCTCAGCCCTGCCTTTACTAACAGCTTTGGGGAAAGCTGCCCAACCTGTTAATTGTGATATAAGGATAATCGTCCTCATAGGATTCAAGAAGGTGAGTTTCAACGGAGATCATTTGTATCACTGTGCCCATAAGGTGGCACCTGGTACTTAGTTGGCCTTCAACACCATTTCCCTTATACCCAGAACAGGATGCCTTTGGTTTTTATGCAACCACTTGGTGTATAGACTTCCTGGATCTTCCCTACCCTTTTCTGCAGTGGGCAGCCCTCCTTCAGGAGACCTGCTTGTTCCTGTGCCCAATGTGGAGCCAGGAATTTATACAGGAAGAAGCAAGAGGTTGTGTGTATGTGTGTGTGTGTGGGGGGGGGGGGCAGGATAGCTCAGCAGGTCACGCACTTGCCTTGCAGCTACGGGCAGGGTCTGGGGATCAAGTCATAGCCCTGGCCTAAGCAAACCCACATGCTGAACTGGGGTGTTGCTGGTGGCTTCTGGGATGGTGGCAAGGGTTCTCACCTCCCATGCAGGAGGCCCCCAGTTTGGTTCTGCCCCGCGTGGCCCCACATCCACCTGTGTGGAATGAAACCATGTCAAAACTAATGATATGTAGCTATGGAGACAGCGCTGTCTCCCCTTCTCACCCTCTCTCAAACAATAAATCTTAAATAAATAAATAAAGGAGCAAGGGATCTGTTCTCATTAAGTCTTATGTGTATGTGTATGGTTGTTGTTTTTTTCTTTAAAGTGCTTCCCTGTAGTTAGGAGTATCTGGTTCTGCCTGATTTCCTAGGCCCTCACTTAGTGGCTCCCCATCAAAATGGTGGCAAGTCTGGTGTTAAAAAACGAAATTCGGGGAAGCCGGGATGGCTCAGTGGGTTAGGCGCTCACTTTGCATTGCTGGGGACCGAGGATCGAATCCCGGCCCCGGCCCGTGCGGAACCATATGCTGAACTGGGAGCTCCCCCAGTTCAGTTCTCTCTCTCTCTCTCTCTGTCAAAAATAAAAATAAATAAATAAAAATATATTTAAAAAAATAAATAAATAAAAAACGAAATTCAACTGACCAAATTTGAAGACATAACTGGTTTTATTAAATGACTCATGAGTCCAACAGAATCTCATCTAGCAAGCAGAGGGATACTCCAAGGAGTTACACAAAATAAAAAGGAGGGGTGGGGCAAGAAAGTCATTAGCAAAAGAAAATCAAAAATTTATTCGAGGAAAACAGGAGTGTGTGTTGACTATAGCTTCCCATTGGTTGAGCTGCAGCACTTTCCATTGGCTGAGCTTGTTGCTGGGCAAAAAGAAAATCTTCCTCCTGTAGAGTAGTAAGGTAGATATAGCTTCCTGTTGGAGAAGCAAGGTACATCTCTTTCTGTTTGGGATAATTGACAGTGAGTGGTAGAGCATGGGAACTCCCTGTACAGACCTTCCCAACTCCAATTTTAATTGAGGTTTCCTTTATTAATTTTCACATTGGCCAAATGGGACTTTTAGAGGTTAGGGCCAAAGGGCTAGGCTGAAACTGCACCTTTAGTTCAGCCTGCCTTTCTACTTCCTGAGTGTGGAAAGAGGGCCCAGCACCTTCTCACCTCAGTATTTAATCTTTCCGGTTCAGTGGCAGCATCTTCTTGTTCAGGTAACAGAACATCATTACCATTTAGGCAAGATGTCCACAGAGGAAGGCTGATTCTTTCCAGCCTCTTCTGTCCAGTTACTTTTTTTCTTCCAAATTAAGTAGTTTGCTATCAATTTGACTCATTATTCCCTTAGCAGTCTAACTTTACATTCTTATTTCTCCAAACTGAACTATGTGTAGGCAGAAAAAGTAGGCACAAAGTTATCAGTTCATCCTGCAAACTACCAGAGTAATCTTTCTAAAACATGATCTGAAGGTCATTGACTTCTCTAGACTTATTTAGAGCTCCCCAAAATACAGGATGGAGCCCTACAGTATCTGGTACCAGCCCACCCTATCAGTCCTTCGGTTTTACCATGTGTGTATCTTGTGCTACATCAGAAAGTAGCATCATTATCTTCACATTCAGAGCTTTCCTGAATTCTGGAATTTGTGCCAGAGACCTTTATGGCCAGGGAATTCAGCTGTTTATTCAACAAACATATAAGCACCACCTCCTTAAATCCTGCCCCTTCATAGACCAAATTAATTCCCCATATGATGCTTCAACCTGGGAAGTTATTCGGAAGAGGGCCTCTGTCTTGATATTCCACCTGCTATCCCAGTAGTTTGTTCAATGAAGTCACTGTCTGTAGGACAGAGTAAAACTCAATGAAGGTTTTACTGTAGCTTTCTTATCTTCCTTGGATAAAATCCTCCTCCTCAGAATGTCTTACTGCCTGTGACTGCCTGTGTTATCTTGTGCTTTCCTGTCACATTATTTGCCTTTATTCCTTGTAGGTTTTGGGGTTAGTGTTTTGCCCATAATGGGTTGGATAGACATGTATGTCACCCGCTGAGGTAAGAGATGTAGCCTATGGTGTAGTCTCCTGCCCCCAGTTCCCCTGGGCGATGACATCAAGCTGGTGAAACTCTGCACCACAACACTTATGCAGAAGCGGGGACAGATCTATGGGATGGGTGCTGACTGGTTCCATCATCAAGTTTCTATTCCCATATATACTTGTATCATTCTGTTATTGTGAATTTATACGCCTCGCTGAACGCCATTCAGAACATGGACCATGACATATTTCTGCGACGCAGCCTCTCCTATCTACCTAGCACTAGGCTTTGTACATTGAAATGTCATGTAAAAATAATGGAGACATATGTAAAAGATTGAACCTTATACATCTGAAACTAATATAATGTTGAATGTTAACTGTAATGGGGGGGGGGGGATTGAACCTGAGAAGAAACCAGTTCAGGTGGATTCTTTAGGTAGCAAGAGAGGAGTGCCTACCTGGTTAAGTGGTGGGAATAGAGACCCTGTCAGCTCTGCGTTTAAATCTGTGTCTCTCCTTACTAGCAGCATCCCTCTGAGATCTTCCTCATAGTGGAACTGGGAATGATAACCATCACTCACACAATGGTGGCAAAGAATAAATAAAATGTGTACCGTGTTGGTTAGGTGCCTCCACACAGGAAACACCAACGTTAATTTCCTTCCCAAAAGGGCGACAAGTTCCCCATTATCCAAACTGAAGGCTCCTCTCGAGAAAACCACGAAAAGGAAGCTACGGGAACCTCATAGCCAGAGTGGTTCCCTCACTCAAATGCTTCCCACTCTCAGCTAAGCAGCGCCTGCCGGAGAACCAGCCGGTTACTGAGTCCAGGAAAGGCCGGGCCGCCTCAGAACCCAGTCAGACACCCAGGCGCCAGTTTCCTGTCCTTACGCTTCCGTTGGCGTCGTTCAAACAGGCTCCCACCAGCATTCAATCAGAACGCTCGATCTTCGGCCGCCACCCAATGAGCGCGTGCAATGGGGGGGAAAGGGCATGAGCCCAACCGCAGCGCCATCACACTTGAGGGCAAAGAGGGTAGGAAGCCGTCATGGCGCTCCGGTCAATAAAATCGATAGCTAGAAGCTGCCTGTGTTCCAGGCAAAGGCGGTGCAGTAGCGGCGCCGCCATTTTCCCCGAAGGCATCTTCCGGTGCCTTTCCCCTAAGTTCAGGCAGGAGTTTCCTGAATAACAGTGAGAGGTTTCCGTTAGCCCCGGAGGCGACCGGTTCCAATTCCCTCCAGGCCTCTTCTAGACACACTAAGTCCTGGTCCAGCGGGGGCTCTGAAATCCCAGGGTCCGCTAAGGGCCGAGGCTGGGACGGGGAAGGCCGTGGAGCCTGCTTCTCGGGTCCAATGGCGCCGCCTTCGGCTCCGCTCTCTCTGCGGGGACCAGGAGAGGCCGGACAGGGCCGGAGAGCGGGAAGGAAGCCGAGGGCAGTGAAGTTCGCGGACGTGGCCGTGTACTTCTCCCCGGAGGAGTGGGGGTGCCTGCGGCCCGGGCAGAGGGCTCTGTACCGGGACGTGATGCGGGAGACCTACGGCCACCTGGGCGCGCTCGGTGAGGCCCGGTCCAATGTGCTTCTGCGGGGCCAGGGGAAGGTAGTAGCTTGGGGGGCGTGCGGAGTCCAGTGTCCGGGGCCCTCGCCTGAGACCAGGTTGTGTCACGGAAGAGGAAGGGGGCTTGCTTGACAGAAGATGCCACTGGGTAGATAACCCAGAGCTGTGCATGAGCTGGACCTCTAACTGGTTCTCTGTCCCCAGGGTGCGCTGGTCACAAACCAGCCCTGATCTCCTGGTTGGAACGAAACACCGATGATTGGGAACCAGCTGCCCTGGATCCGCAGGAGTGCCCAAGGCGGGTAACAGTCCAAAGAAGTGAGTGAAAAATGCCCATGAAGGGCCCGCAGGCTCTAAAGCCTCAGTGCAGAGTGTTGGTGGCTAAGGGGTACCCTTGACCCGTGTTTTAGTGCTCCATTTCCTGTGTTCATTTTTACAGTTTCAGGGCACTGTTGTTTCAGGGCACTGTTTATGATGGTGTTAGGTGGGTCCACCTTACAAATAGTCACATTATGAGTTTGCAAACTGTTTGCAGTTCTCTGTTGTGTGAATGAATTAGTGAGTGAGCTTTTTTAAAAGAAACTACTCTCCTGCCTACTTCCCAGTACCCCTGCCCTCAGCCTCCTTTGAATTGGGCTCTGACTGAGAGATCTTATACCTCACTGGGTTGAAGGGATCACATGAAGAACAGCTGCCTGGGGTGCAGGGACTTCTTTCTACCCTCCTAGTAGCTTACCCTGATCAGTGCAGGACATAATGCACTCTGCTTAGGATCAAGCAAGGCTCTGATTAATGCCATTCAGGTAGAAGGGCCCCAGAACCACTCACAGATAATTCCCTGGGTTGGAATTTCTGTGCCAGATTCTCTTAAGACCAGGGTTCTCTCTCTAAGAGTCAGATCTGACCATGATATTTTCTTTTAAAGATTTATTTTTATTGTTTTTGACAGAGAGAGAGAGACAGAAACAGAGATAAGGGGGAGGGCCCAGAACAGTCTCCATAGTTGCACATTATCGGTTTTTCCACATAGTTTCATTCCACAGGTGGGAGTGGGTCTGCACAGGGCAGGAACTGGGCCGGGGTCTCGCCCCGGTGAGAACTGAACTGGGGGCACTCCCCAGTTCAGCATATGGGTCCGGCATGGACTGGGGCCGGGATTCAATCCTCGGTCCCCGAGGCTGCAAAGTGAGCACTTAACCCACTGAGCCATCCGGCTTCCCCTGTGATATTTTCTTGCTTTAAAATCTTTCAGTTTTTGCCAAGGCAGGTTGTCAAATGGCTGTTATATCTAGGTCACTTGGGGGACTTGGTAAAAATACAGATTCCTGGGTCCCATTCAAGAACTATTTATATTCTTACAGATGTCTAGGATCATGTTTGTATTTTAATAGCCCCGATTGATTTGGATGTATGTTTAGGTTTGAGAACCATTTAGTAAAATACAGTTCAAAGTCTTTACACCTGTGGCTCTCAGTGTGGTCCTCAGACCAGCAGCAGCATCACTCTGGATCATTTTTTTTTGGAAAGGCAAATTCATGGGCCCCACCCAGACCTGCTGAAGCCAAAACTAACCCAGTAGTCGGTTTCAGTTAGCTTTCCAGATGATTCTAATCACAATAATATTTGAGAACCACTGGCTTAGAGGGCCATATGACCTAGTATAGTCACTGTCAGCTCATACCTCATCTGTTTCCACTTCCTGCCTTACACTTAACCTCTTGAATAACTTTTAATTTTTAAAGTAGCTTAATCTCTGAGAAACCTTCCCCAGCTTCTCCAAGCTGGGTAGGGACTACTGTAATTCCCTCCATATTTCCATAGCAGTATGTCACAGTCAGCTGTCTGTGTCACTAACACTCCTCGAAGATAGGGGCTGAGTTTGTTTTGTAACCTATAACACTATTTAATGTCTTTTTTTTTTTTTTTTTAATATTTATTTATTTATTTATTTATTTTTGACAGAGACAGAGAACTGAACTGGGGGAGTTCCCAGTTCAGCATATGGTTCCACACGGGCTGGGGCCGGATTTGATCCCCGGTCCCTGGCACTGCAAAGTGAGCACTTAACCCACTGAGCCATCCTGGCTTCCCCTATAACACTATTAAGGCAAGAATAGGAGCCCAGTATTTCTTAAATTAATTTTTCTGTGTCTCTAGAAACCAGAACCAGACAGAAGAATGGAGAGAAGGAAGTATTCCCACCTAAGGAGCCACCCCGAAAGGGGAAGAGAGGGCGGAGGCCCAGCAAGCCCCGGCTGATCCCCAGACAGACATCTGGGGGTCCCATCTGTACAGACTGTGGTTGTACCTTCCCTGATCACCCTGCCCTGGAAAGCCACAAGTGTGCCCAGAACCTGAAAAAACCTTACCCTTGCCCAGACTGCGGGCGCCGCTTTTCCTACCCATCCCTGCTGGTCAGTCACCGGCGGGCACACTCTGGTGAATGTCCCTATGTTTGTGATCAGTGTGGCAAACGCTTCTCCCAGCGTAAGAACCTCTCGCAGCACCAGGTTATCCACACAGGCGAGAAGCCCTACCATTGCCCGGACTGTGGCCGCTGCTTCCGGAGGAGCCGGTCCTTGGCCAATCACCGGACCACGCACACAGGCGAAAAGCCGCACCAGTGCCCTAACTGTGGGCGCCGCTTTGCCTACCCCTCCCTGCTAGCCATCCACCAGCGCACACACACAGGAGAGAAACCCTACACCTGCCTTGAGTGCAGCCGCCGCTTCCGCCAGCGCACCGCCCTTGTCATCCATCAGCGTATCCACACAGGTGAGAAGCCCTACCCGTGCCCAGACTGTGAGCGGCGCTTCTCCTCATCCTCTCGCCTGGTGAGCCACCGGCGAGTACACTCTGGGGAGCGCCCCTATGCCTGCGAGCACTGTGAGGCCCGCTTCTCCCAGCGCAGTACACTGCTCCAGCACCAGCTCCTGCACACGGGTGAGAAGCCCTACCCCTGCCCAGACTGTGGACGTGCCTTCCGGCGGAGCGGCTCCCTAGCCATACATCGCAGCACACACACGGAGGAGAAACTGCATGCATGTGATGATTGTGGCCGCCGCTTTGCCTACCCTTCGCTCCTGGCCAGTCACCGGCGCGTTCACTCCGGCGAGCGGCCCTATGCCTGTGACCTGTGCTCCAAGCGCTTTGCCCAGTGGAGCCACCTGGCCCAGCACCAGCTCCTGCACACTGGGGAAAAGCCTTTCCCCTGCCTTCAATGTGGCCGTTGCTTCCGCCAAAGGTGGTCTCTGGCTGTCCACAAGTGTAACCCTCCATCAGCGATAGAGGGGTAGGGTCAGAAGGGCAGTGCCTTTTAGAATGGGAAGGACTGTCCATTTCATTTCATGAAGAGACCCTGAGAAGGGAAGGAGAAACTCCAGGTCGTGCAGGGCAGAATCAGAACTAAAACGCCACTTGCATGCAGTCAGAAAAATCCCATTATAAAGGGGGCAGGATCTTCCCCCTACCCTGCCTTCTTCCATTCCAGGTTTAAACAAATCTGGTTTAGACCCTTTTTACAACACTCCTGCCAAGTGGTGTTCTATCCTTGCTTTAAAAATTCCCTTGACAGGGAGCCCACTACCTCACAAAGCAGGTCATTTCATTGTGGGAAAGCTCTGATCTTCAGAAGCCATTTTCTCCTTCCCTGCAAGTCTTGCCCAGAATGGGGTTAATACTTCATCTATATGTGGCAGCCCTTACGATAACTTAATCACAACTAACTTGCCCCCCATTTTTTCAGGTTAAACAGCATTAATTTAGTTAATCATTCCTTAAAGGCAGGTTTCATTTCCTACACATGATATCTTTCCAAACAGATGCTGGTTTTTCAACGTCCCTTTTAAAGAGTCATACAAAAAGCAGCCAGCAGCACAGTGTGCACTGTATACCTCCTTGGTCTGTACTTGTAACAGCCCTAGATTGCATTGGATTTGGGGGTGGCTGTACCAGGGGCTTATTGGGTTACAGACACCTAAATACCTAAGCTTTAAAACAACAACAACAACAACAAAACATTTTGTGAAGCTAAGTCTTCTGCACCCTTTGTTTGGAAAGTTGGTTCAAGTTGGGTCTAGGACAGTGAGCTTTGGGGAAAGTTTAATCCTAAGGAAAATCAAGGGAGGTATAGGCTCACAGCAAGAAGTGAAAATGGGACTGGCTTGTACTTTTCTGGTGGATTTGGGTTATTTCCAGGCAGCCAGTGGAAAATCCTTGAGAAATACTGTATTATTCCATGTATAAGATGACACTTTTGTCTGAAATTGTTAGACCAAAAATTGGGGGTCGTCTTATACTCGGGAGTAATCTATGTATTGATTTCTTTAATGTTAAGTTAAAAAAGTAGTTGTTGTCTTATATGTGGTGGCATCATATACATGGAAAAATATGGTATTTCTCTGATTCTCATCAGAATGAGAAGACATCAGCATAGAACCTTCCATGAGTACTAAGTCAACATAATTTCATAAAATGAAGTGAGACCATTCAAGGAAGGTAGAAAGTTAGGTAACTGAATAAAAAGCAGAAAGAGTGTACAGCCATCAAGTTGTGTTTATGCCTGCCACCTCACATAAGCTCCAGAAGGCAGCAGTGTGTTTTAATCTTTGATATGCCTTCATGGCCCCCACCCCTGAGTAAAGCTTTACTGAATTGAATGAACACTTTGCCTTGGGTAGCTGCACCCAGTTGGAATTTCCAAACATGATTTATCTAATATCCATCGGCTGGAAGGGGTCATCCTATCCCTGTTGCTTCCTTCAGCTCTCCTGATCTCAGCTCCAGAGTTGGGAAGCAGCTGGGGAGCACAGCTTTTGTAATTACCTCTTTTCTGGTGTTTAGCAAGTTGCAAAGTAACTTTGTTTCTCCTTGGATGATGAGCAACCCCCCAAGGCAGGGGTCAAACCAGATTGGGTCTCATTAAAATGTCTGACGAATGGATTATGTTCCTTGTGGAGTTACTGTTTATAAAATATAAATCTCGTTCCTTGACTCCATAGAAATTTGTGTAGTTCTGATGAAGACCTGCCCTACCCTAGCAGAGACCTATTAGATGTCTGCCTAGTCCCGTTTTACAACTGGCTCTTTTTCCTACTTTTATCACCAGGCCAACTCAACAATTTCTTTACCTAGGAATTTTATAGAGTTCTTTGGACCTGATTGTAACTCATTAAAATTTGGGAGCCATTGGTGGCCAAGTTCCAGTAGGTGGTCTAAAGAGGGCAGAGATGAGAAACAACGACCTAGGTTTCCTAAAGCACTTCAGTGCCAGGGTCCATTTGATGGCCAGCTGTGATCCTGGCCCTGTATTCAGTGGGAGACTCCAGTATCATACCAGCAAATTCCCCCTTCTGCTGCAGGTAGTTTGAGTTTCTGTTACAATCAAAAGAATTAACTAATACACAGTCCTAATATGGGTTAATTATCTCAACTGCCTTCATGCCTATATATGAGCTTGAAAAGAAAAATTGGGGAAGCTGGGATGGCTCAGTGGGTTAAGCTCTCACTTCGCAGCGCCGGGGACTAGGGATCGGATCCTGGCCCGTGTGGAACCATATGCTGAACTGGGAGCTCCCCCAGTTCAGTTCTCTCTCTGTCTCTGTCTCTGTATCTCTCTCTCTGACAAAAAGCAATAAAAATAAATATTTTTTTTTAAAAAAGAAAAAAAAAATTGTAATGCTGTTGGGAGGGGCCAGCCATACTACCTTTCCTGATCTCCAACCGCAGTTGAACCTTCTTTACTTGATGTCTTCCATATATCTTTTTGTTTTTTAAGATTTATTGCTTTTGACAGAGACAGAAGGGGGTGGGCTCAGGGCAGTCCCCATAGTTGTATGTCATCAGCTTTCAACATGGTTTTGTTCCACACAGGTGCGCGGGGGCTGTGCAGGGCAGGAACTGAGCTGGGGGCCTCCAACATGGGAGGCATACCCCCTTGAGCCAGGGGCTGAACCAGGGGGCAAGAACTGAACTGCAGGCCTCCCAGATGGGAAGCACACCACCTTTCAGCATGTGGGTCTGCACGGGCTGGGGCCAGGATTCGTTCCTTGGTCCCCAGGGCTGCAAAGTGAGCACTTAACCTGCTGAGTCATCCCAGCTTCCCCAGTCTTCCATATATTTTGAGCAACTGAATACCTTTTCTTTCACTAAGAAAACACAAGGCATCAATAGGAACTCGTCAACATTCCAAACTCCCTACCCTGACTCAGTTGGCCAGTGTGATCTCATATTTATTATATTTGTTTCCATCCCACATCAGGGAAGTGCTCATCAACATAGCTGTTCCTGGATTTCATCAACTGCCCCCTCAGGAACTTTGCTCCATCTATTATTTTTCTCTCAGTTTTAAGGTTTCAGAGTCCCTCTCTTGTTTGGAACATATAACACCCCAGCCTATAAACATGCTAAAATCTGCCTTTAGAAACAATAAGGAATGTCCACCCTGGCCTCTGTCCCCATGTCCTATTTTTAGCTAAATTTCTTGAAGACATTACCTACATTACCTGTGCCTACTCTGTTCATCCTTTGACCTACAGCAATAGTATTACAGCCACTTTGTTGAACATTTATGACACATACTCTGTACTACGCTAAGCACTTTAAGTACATTCCAATCTAATTTTTACAAGAACTCCATAAAGTAGTGGTTAAGAGATGCTCTTGCATGGGTCTCTCACATTGCTACATACTTTGCTGATATGCCAAAAATGTAAGGCCCAGTCCTTAGCAAATTCTCAGAGCTAGAGTCCCATTGATTTGAGGGGAGATTGGGTCCTCTTGATAAAGGGCCATGTTACACTGGCAAAATCATACTGGTAATTCTTCCTAGTCCTTTTCAAATGTACCTGCAGCCATTTACCAGCGTGACTGGGCACGGGAGACCTGCACGTTGGGTGAAAACTGATTCTAATTCTTGGAGATCAGGTATGTGCAGAAAAGGATTAACTCAGCAGGCCTAGGTTGCTCAAACCCTTCACATTCCAACGTTTATCTTTAGGACTGGCATTGGCTTACTCTTGGAGAAAAATTCTGAGCCCTTGGAATTTATTTGCCTAATTAGGGTGTTCTTTTTGTTTTGTTTTTTGTTTTTATATTGTTTTTGACAGAGAGAGAGAGAGAGATACAGAGACAGAAAGAAGGGGGAGGGCCCAGAACAGTCTCCATAGTTGCACATCCTCGGTTTTTCCACATAGTTTCATTCCACAGGTGGGTGTGGGGCTGCACAGGCCGGGAAATGGGCCGGGGTCTCACCCTGGTGAGAACGGAACTGTGGGCACTCCCCAGTTCAGCACATGGGTCCGCATAGGCCTGGATCAGGATTCTATCCTAGGTCCCCAGGGCTTCAAAGTGAGCGCTTAACCCACTGAGCCATCCCGGCTTCCCCTAATTAGGGTGTTTTTGATGCTGGAGACTTGAGCCCTGCTGTACCAGTCTGACCAAATACATTTATCCTAACAATGTGATGACTGCCTATTTTGCAAATAGTCTTCTCAATTTGTTATTGTATATTGACTTCTTAATAGTGTTCGTGCCACATATTCTTCCTTTACTCAGGCTTTCATCCCTTTTTCTTTGAGGGTTATACATTCTTTTAGAAGTTACTTTTAAATTTTCAACACATATATTTCACTTAAATTTAATACAGTGCTACCCTGGTACTCGACTGCATTGAAACTCATCAAATTTGGTACTTGAAGCACTTTGATGTGAAAATTTTGTCCTGGTACTCGCTGTTTGTTTGGTACTTGAAGTACAAGCTAGAACGTGTCAGTGTCAGTTGCCTTGTGACTAGCTACCCTTCCCAGCCAAAACAAGGGGTCACACGTTAGTCATGCAGTAGCTCTTGCCCTGTGCACATCCCCTTGTGGTCTTAGATTCTATGGTCATTTTGTGTTTTTTTGTGCTTTTTTTTCTCATCATAGGTTCTAAGAAAATGAACAGTGATAGTGCTGAGCAGAAAAGAAAATTACTGGGGAAGCTGGGATGGCTAAGTGGGTTAAGTGCTCACTTTGCAGCCCCAGGGATCGAGGATTGAATCCCAGCCCCAGCCTGTGTGGACCCATATGCTGAACAGGGAAGTGCCCCCAGTTCAGTTCTCACCGCAGTGAGACCCCAGCCCAGTTCCTGTCCTGTGCAGCCCTGTGCCTACCTGTGGAATGAAACTATGTGGAAAAACCAATGATGTGCAACTATGGAGACTGTTCTGGGCCCTCCCCCTTCGCTCTGTCTCTGTATTTCCCACTCTCTCTCTGTCAAAAACTAAAAATAAATCTAAAAAAAAAAAAAAAGGAAAGGGGGAAGTTGAGAGTTAAAGTGTCCAAAAGCAGAGGAATTTAAGCTTTCCTATAAGGTATTAAAATCTAGGTCAGCCTTATCTTCACAAATAATGGGGTCAAGATTGTTGTTTTCTATTAAAACATAGAGGTTTGGTATAAGAGAGATGTTTGGAACCCAATTTTGTCAGTAGCTAGCTAACCCAAGAAAACTTTGCAATTGGTGCTTAGTTTTAAGTTTTGGAAAGTTCTGGGTCTAAGTGCAGCTCTTGTTCTGAGATCAGGTGCCCTAAACACCAAGCTTGAGTTTGAGCAAACTGCAGTTTTTCCTTAGAAACTTTATGCCATTTTGAGGCTAGAAACTTTAGCAGGTAGATAATGTCTTCCTGTGAAGAGGTTTGGGAAAGGGAGCAGAGAAACAGTCTTCTACATGTTGTAATAAGGCAGAACCTCCAGAAAACTTTATATCATCTAAATCAGCTTTTAAAGTTTGTGAGAAATAAGAAGGGCCTCCCGTGAGACTCTGGTGTCCTTCCCAAGTGAAGACAAAACGATATTGGCTAGCCCTGTCCACAGGGATGCTAAAGAAGGTACCGCGCAAATCAATCGTAGTGAAAAATTTGTTCTCAGTGGGGATGGAGGCTAATAAAGTATGGGGACTGGGAACAACAGGTTGACAAGAGATAATGATTTTATTTATGGCTCAGAAGTCTTGGAAAAACCTCCATTGTGTCCACTCAATTTTCTCATAGGTAAAATAGGGGTGCTGCAGGGATGCATGCAGGGGACAATAAGGTGCTGGGCCCTATTTTACTCTAGTATTGGCTTAATGCCCCAAAGGGCCTCATCATTTATAGGGTATTGACTATATCTGGGGAGAGGCTTTGAGGGATCCACCTGGATCTCAATAGGAGTTATGCTGTGAATTCTGCCATTAGTTGAGGATCTTACTCATAAGGAGGGTAGTAGCTGGTCCAATAGGGACAAATGATCAATACTCTTAGAATTAGCTCCAGTGTTTGGATCAAACAAAAGATGCTGAAGGGTTGTCTGATCTATACAGCTGCACATTTTGGCCATAGCTAACAAATTCTAGAATTACTTCCTCCTTTTGGTTGAAAGAACTTCCAGAATAATATTTTTCTACAGAATCTTGGATGGATGGATGGATGGATGGATGGATGGATGATGATGATAGATTAGATAGATAGATACATACATACATACATACATACATACATAGGTACGTAGATATAAATAAAGAGGAACTAAGGAGAAAGTTTTAGAGGGCCTAACAGAAAGTTCCAGGTTTGGAGACAGGGACCTGTTGAGGTTTACTTAAGGGCCCCTCTACTTGAGCTGCTTTAGTATGCCAAGGCAGGGGCTGTGTAGTAACAGTGGGGGTGGAGAACTTAGAGTGAGTTCCAATGTCAATAGGGTAGAGAGAGGTTCCCAACCTGGAGAGTGCTTTCTCTTTTCAGTCAGTGCAGGGGAATGACTAGGGCAAGCCTGTAACCCCTCAGAGCCCTGTCACAAGGGGTTAGGAGGGCACTGAAAAGTGTGGAGAGCTGAAGATGCTTAGAATATTTAGGCTCGTAAGTCTCCCAACATCTGGGCTTTTTGCAATAATGGCTCTTGAGGGTTTTGATTTTGTTTAGGGATTTCCATTTGTGGGAGTTGAAAATCAAGGATTTTCGTGGTCTTATCATCTAGGACAATGGTCCCCAAACTTTTTTGCATCAGGGCCTGGTTTGGTGGATGACAATTTTCCCACGGACAGGGAGGGTGGGGTGAGGGGACATTGGGGGGAGTTGCTGGGGGATGCACATGCGCAGTTTACAGTAGGGTTTGTGTTCTTATGATAATCTAATGCCTCCACTGATCTGATAGGAGGGGAGGCTCAGGTGGTAATGTGAGCGATGAGGAGTGGCTGTAAATACAGATGATGCTTCGCTCACTTGCCCTCTGCTCACCTCCTAAATTGTGTAAGCGAGGATCTAGGGTGTAAGCGAGGATCTAGGGTGTAAGCCAGCTGGTTTGCTAAACTAACTAAATCCAGAGTGCATGTAGTTTCTCATTCCACTCTTGTCTTTTTTAACTAGAAGAGAAAGGTCCCAGTCTAGCCCATTAATAAACGGAGTTAAAGGCTTTGAGTTCTTTAACTTGAAAGAATATTGGATTCAACATTGAAAGAAAGACCAAAATTTTCTTTAAAAACAATTTAGAGTTGGCTATAGCAATCATGCATAGGCTCATTGGGCGACTCCCCAAACCTCAT
>PVKE010026474.1:0-22276 GCA_004027555.1 Craseonycteris thonglongyai
GAGGATCGAATCCCGGCTCCGGCCCAGGCAGGACCCACGTGCTGAACTGGGGAGTTCCCACAGTTCGGTTCTCTAACTGTCTCTGTCTCTGTCTCTCTCTCTATCTGTCAAAAAGTAAAATAGAAATAACTATGCACTGAAGACAAAAAGATAATTTCTCTCTATAAATGTGAAAAGATAAAAAAAAAAAAAAGAAAAATTAGAAGAGGAAAAGGAGTCAGCCTAGATCTTGAGAAGGAATCATAGAGACCAAAGAAGGAAGAAATAATGATCAGAAGCTTGGCAGAAAGAGAGGCCACAAAACAAATTACAACAAATGGGGAGTAGGCAGAGCAGGGGATAACAGAGAGGCAGGAGGAAAATGGGAGATAAATTTTCTGGGCTAAGATCAATCACCAGTCACCATGATTGCACAATTCCACTTAATACATGAAAAAATATTAAGTAGAATGGTGGTTGCCAGGGGCTCAGGGGAGGGGGGATTGAGAACTTAATATTGGAGACGGACAATATCTTTTTCACTGAAAAAGTTCTGGAGATGGATGATGGTGATGGTTACACAACAATGTAAACGTGTTAAAATACTACTGAACTGCATACACAAAAAAAGGTTTAAGATGGTAAATTTCAGGTTATGTGTACTTTACCACAATAAAAAATAAATTGAAGAGAAAGAAAAGGAGTGAATGGAAGTTGAAGCAGTGCTTTACCACTTTTGCTTTCCAGTAGCCAAATATTAAAAAGCAGTACATAGGATGAAAAAAAAAATTCTGCAAGCTTGGGTACCTTTATAAGACATGGAGAAGAGCCAGCAGAAAGGAAAAGAAAAATAATGTAGAATACGTGTAGGGTAACTGCTAAAATAAATCCCAGGGGAGGCAAACAGGGTCAGAATCAAAAGCACACAGGAGGGACACAGATTTGGGCAAGAAGTGGAGGACATGCTACTCCTGAGTGGGGAGAGGTTACCACCACACCGTAATGGGAATGGGGGTTGTGACGTTGGAGAGAAGTGAAAGATGCCAGAGGGTTAAGGTTAGGGAGAAGGAAAATGGAGAATCTCACTGTTTTAAAAGAAAAAAATCTATTTACTTTTGTACTTAACCAAAAATTATAGAAGTAATTGCACAAATCAGGATTGAAACAGTGAACAGTTACTGGTCTGAGTTGTGGTTTCACCTTGTAGTTGGATCTTCAGAAGTAGCTGTTACCTTAGGTAAAATCAGTTAAAACTTCAACTGCATCTTTAAAAACAGATTTGCTAAAATAAGCTTACTGTACCTTTCAGCTCTACATTTCAGGCTTCATAGTGCTTTTATCTTAAATATAGGGTCAGCTTACCTACCCACCTACCCACCCCCCAAAAAAAGTGAAGTGGGAACAAGTCTAAGTGTACATAATTTAAACACCCATGAGCCGTTTTCACATCACATTTGACAGTGACAGCCACAACGAACATATGGTTTAACTGCTGAGAAAGGCTGTGTAAGGTTGTGTCATTACAGTCTTAATAATTGATGTTTTTACAGCTCTTTACTGTTTATAAGAGCCTTTACACATGGATCATTTTAGTGGGTCTTCAGAACAGCCCTGTGAAATAGGTACGGCTACATTATTCTATCCATTTTTAGTTGAGAAAACTGAGGTTCATATAAGTTGATGTGCTCAAGGTCCCAAAGCAGGTGAATGACAAATCTAGGACTCAAACACTTTTTTAAATATTCTTTCTTACACACTAACACACAAGTGTGTAAAATTTCCCATTTGGTGTCACAAACACAGGAAACTTATGATGAAAGAAACTTGCATAGGTTTATCCTTTTAATTGATCCTGGAAAAATAGTTTACTAAAATGTAAGTATAACCTTAATTTCCAAGTGAAGAGTGAGTAAAAATCTAAAAGGCAGTGAGAGAAAGAACTTAGGATCCAACTATTTCAACGTCCTCATTCTCAGGATGAGAAAACAGAAGCCTCCCTGAGATAAATCGCTCCTGGGACACAGAGCCAACACTAGAACTCAGGACTTACTCCCACCAGCTCTAGGGTTCCCAGGACTAGCCAGGCTTTACATAGCTATTGAGAAGTTAACAGATTTGCTCCTTAACAATACAGATTTGCTCCTTAACAATGAAATATTTCCAATTTAAGTAATTTGAGGGGCTCATTCTTTTTTTTACATGTGCAAACCACATGGATACTGACCACTAATGGTACTAGAATTATCTGAACAAATTCCCTTCACAAATGGGAGGGTTTGTATTGAGTCATGCCTCATTTTAGTAGAAAGAGAAGTAAATGTATCCAATAAGAAACCCACCTGAGTTTTAAACCAACTGAAATGGCCTCCATTACCATCTTCTACCTACAACGTGCTTTCCAAACAAATTGAAAAACTAAAAAAAAATAAATAAATAAAAAATGCAATGAGGAGGACCATATTGTTTAAGTATTCCCATTTTCCTCCTTTGGCAATATTGTAATGAGTCAACAAGTGCTTACTGGCAAAATTGCTTTTATCGTGAAACAAGAAAATGTTTAATGTTTAAACAAGACTCCATGAGGACAATGGATGAGGACATGAGAATGATGTGTATTATGAAATTGTAGATTTCATCTTATATGTTTTAGGCAGAAAAATAGTATGAAGCTTCTATTGGACTATAAGATACTTAAGGACAAGAGTGTTAAAGAAAGGGAGTCCTTCAATCACGGATTGTCTCTTCCCTAAAAGAACTTGGGACTTTGGGGCTCATAATGATGAGACTTACACCAAGAGAGGATTTTTGTTGAAGAAAAGAAACCAGCAAAGCTTTCTAATGAACACACAGAGGCTGAAACACTATTAGGCTGAAGGTTTCTAAAAGGCAGTCTCCAGTTTCATGGTGTGTCAGAAAGATTTTACTAAAGTAGGAGTGTTTCCTTAAATACATAATCCAGCTCTCCTCCAAAAGTTAGTTGCAAAAATGTGAAATTATGAGATAGGAGGCTAAGCTCAAGAGCTCCAAAGGGCAAAATTTAATCTCCATAATTGTGTGTGTATGGGGGGGGGGGGGCTTAGAAGACAAAGTTCCTGTTTTCATTTTTTAATTTTTTTAAATTAAATGTACTAGGATGCCATCAGTTAAGGTGTTTTCAATCAAAAGTCGAGTCATGCCTGTGGAGCACACAACCATAACTGGATTGCATCTTCCTAAAACTGCAACCTGGCCTTGACTTAGCTCAATTTTTATTGGAGTGAAGGTGATCAGCTCCTAACTATATTTACCTAACAGAGGGAAAGGAGGCAATCCTCTCTAGAACTATTAAGATTCTTTCACACGCAATCTATGACATCAAAAACAGGATGAACATAAGGAAAATCACACCTGAACTTGTGAATGTCAAATGCATAGTGTAACATGTGACAAGCACTGTAGAAATGTAGCAGCCCCCAATATAAAACTGATCCTCTGCATAGATTCACCATCACCAGGGAACAAGGTGTTCCCTGAGTGCACATGGCTTTTTACTCATCACAGCCGTTTTGAGGAAAAATATCATCTGTTCTTTCATATGCAGAAGTCTGAGGCATCATGATTAGCTAAAATAGCCATACCTTTTCCTCTCTAGGAAATTCAAGACTCCATTGTTTTCCTCCATTATCTTTTGCTGCTCAAATACCTGCCAAAGAGTACTAAGAGGTCATAAGGTATTTTAAGTCCCTTAAGTGACTCCTGTTCTTTTATGCTTTTTGTTCACTTCACAGATAGTCATTATCTCTAAGATTTGTAGAAATGGGCACTAGTGAGGTAAAATTTGTGTCTGTTTATACTTCTAACAGCTCTACTGAAACATATACATATGTACTGAAACCAAGTTCTGAAAAAAAACTCAAACCTATCCATAGTTACACTACACTATCTCTGGATAATTGAGGTCACTTCATGTATGTTTTACTAAGTATATTTACTAATATACACTTCAACTAAGCTCTTTCATGTAGATATACTCCCTCTTAATGTACTCTAGTGATTAAAAGGGATCCTTTAATAGGTGGTAGTAAATCAGACATTTAGTTTGTAACAGCTGAATAGTTTGTAACAGCTGGAAAAGCACACAAACATTAAGAGTGTATAAACTAGTTTCTCAGTAGCAGGATGTTTTCTGTTTTCATGAGGGAAAACAGATAAACAGCCCCCATCAATCAGGTCTCTCCTTCATTTCTTGACTTTCCTTTCCCCAAAATGCCTTTTATAATGGATGCTAGAGACAAATCAATGGCAAATACTACTCAAGGCTGTGCCATAATGAGATGGTCCCCAATGCCCTAGGGTATATACACAGCAGCTTCTAGAAAGAAGAGCTATTTCTCCTTTCTCCAGCACTAAAGAGCCCCTTCCCCATCCCAGCACAGAAGTGGCATTTCATGAAGCCCCAAAGGAAATTAGGGGTCTCTTAAATATGCTTTGGATAAAAGGAAGACAGAGGACTTGAAGAGGGGGGTGTCAGAGGATTCTAGGCATCAGGGTCAAAACTGTCCTGCCTGCTTATGATCTGAGCACAATGAACCCTCTTGACCAAGCCTGATCTACCCTCATATTTCTGCTCCTAACTGGAGTAGATTACTTGCAAAAATGGCTGCAAGTACTCTTCTATATCTGTGTTCCTTGTAACATAACTACAGCTCCCCTCTTTAAAAGATGAAATCCATTTCTTCACCTCCTGAATCATGGCTGGCTTTGTGACTTGGTTAACAGAATTCAGAGGAAGTCACCTTGTGCCAGTTGCAAGCCTAGGCCTCAAGGGGCCTTCCCTGCTTCCTCACTCACAGCTCTGCCACACCCATGGTTTGAATAAGCCTGGGCCAGACTGCTTAATGGTTAGAAACCATGTCAAGAGGAGCTGAGGCCATCCTAGAAGAGCCAACCTAACCTCTAACTCATCCAGCAGAAAATCTACCCAGACCCAAAGAACTGTCGTCCATCTGAGTCCTGCCTAAATTGCCAACTCACAAAATCAAGAGCTAACTAAATGCTGGTCGTCTTAAACCACTAACCAAACTGATATACTAGCTTGTTAAGCAGAACTAGCTAACAGATATAGTAAGGAATGTATTCTTCATGAATTACTCATTCAGTTTACATTTCTTAAATGGCTACAATATTTGAAGTAGTGCTCTCAGTCATTACTGGGAGTACCTATGTTTATAGTCATCTCTTCTAACTAAATTAAAAGAAGTGTGAATAAAATAAGGTCTACTTAGAGGATAGAAGGGTTCATTCAAAGAATGGGCCACATTTGAGCTGGTCTTTGAAGAAAAAAATAATAAGTAACCAGTGGACAAGGAGGGATATATCAGAAGTAGAAGAAACAGCATGTGCAAAAGCAGATGCAGGAAAAAACTCAAGGAATGTTCAAAGAATAGAAAATAGTTTAGGACAGATGGTGTGTGGGGAGGAAACGACAGATGATGGAACAGAAAAAGTAGGTTGAAGGCAAATAATGAAAGTGTCAGACTGTAAATCATGCTAAGGGATTTGAACGCCTCTTGTAGGTCATGGAGAGCTACAATAAGTAGGAAATGACATTACTCATCTATGTTTTAAGAAAGGAAAACTGATGACAAGTAGAGGATTAGAGTCAAGAGTTAAGAGTCAGGGAAGATCATTTGGGAGGCTATGCCTGCAATCCTAAAGGAAACTCAAGCCACAAGGTAGAGAATATGGAGAGGGGAAGATGCTTTGAGTGATGTTTTAATGACAGAACACCCCAGCAGCAACCTTGGTAACAATCTATAAAATTTGAGGGTCATAAGCTGTGTGGGAGGACTGAGGACAGTGTCAAAATTTCTTCTTTGGGATCCTAGATTAGTGGCAGATATATTAAGGTAGGAAAGCAGAAGGGCATACTAGAGAGGAAGCATTTTTTTTTATAAAGGTATCTGTGGGCTATCCAATGGAAGACATGCAGGAGGCAGCTAAGGCTACAGGGCCCTGTGGGATAGTCCCTGGGAGATGGTCCAGGAGGCAGATAAATATACAGATTTGGACATTATGTTGAGGGACAGGTGTTGGGAGCAGGAAATAACCTGAGCAGACTTCAGGAGACAGGGCAGAGAAAGAGAGACAAGCTAAAGACATGAAAGTGAACATGAAGGCAGGGCATTCAGGTAAAAGATGGAGAAGAGAATGCTAATAAATGAAAAATCCTAAGGGGCACTGATATTTCAGCATCAAAAGAGGTATTATAGCACCAAATAGCAGCACCTACCCTTGCAGATGAACAGGGAAGGAAAAAGATACAGCACGTAGGAATTACGAATTAAGAAAACATGGATACCCATCGTTTTGTCAATTCTTTCCTCTAGCCTTAAGTCATCACCAGGATCCTCCCTAGGGCCCACTGCAGAGGGGCCCTGAGGACATAATCAGTGTTTGGGGGAAATAGCAACAGGGGCCACTTAGGAGTAGCAGTATCTGTGTCCATGCATCTTATTGAAAAACACTTTTTCAAATCCCCTCTGGCAACTGCTGCAGAAAAAAACATCCCCAGTGTTCAATACTTAGGACACTTATTTGAATTATGATTATAGTTACTTTACTGTATCTTCTAAATACATTGCTTTTACAGTAACTAAAAACGGGAGTTTAAAAAATATTCCCAAAGTAAGCAAAGATTTCATAAACATATCACAGAGCTATAGCCAAAAAGAAAAAAGTTGGTCATTGGACTTCATTTAATATCATCAAAAGAATAAAACAGCATCAAAAGATACCATGAATTTTGAAAAGGCAAGCCACAAACTGGGGGAAAATACTTTTAATATATATATATATATATATATGACCAATACTCATATGCAGAATATAAAAGAGCTCTGACAAAGAAATTTTAAAAAAACAATGCAACTCAAAAACAGGCAAAGTATTTTGTAACAGGAATTTGATGAGAAGATATCCAAATGCCAATAAGTTTATGAAATGGCATTTAACGATATTACTCACTAGGAAACAAATCCACCTTACTCCTAATTAGGATGGCTATTAAACAGGAAAAAAAAATGTTGGCAAAGATATGAAAAAACAAACCCTTGTAAATTTACTTTGTTAAAAATGTAAAATGGTTCGGTAGCTATGGAAAACAGTATAGTATGGTGGTTCCTCACAAAATTAAAAATATAATTACCCTATGATCCAGAAATTCCACTTGTGTCTGTACTCCCTCCCCCCAAAATTGAAAGCAGAGTCTTAATATTGTAGGCTCATGGTCACAGCAGCTTTTATTCACAATAGCAAAAAGGTGGCAGCAACCCAAGAGTCCACCAACAAATGAATAAACAAGATGGGCTATATTTTAAAATGAAGTATTATTCAGCCTTGAAAAGGAAATTCTGACATACGCTATAATATGGATGAATCTTAAGGACATTATGCTAAGTGAAATACGCTGGTTACAAAATAACAAATATTCTCTGGGTCTACCTGTATGAAATACTGAAAGTAGTCAAATTTATAGAGGCAGAAAGCAGAATGGAGATTGTCAGAAGCTGGAGAAGACAGAAAAGGGTTTATTGTTTAATGGGTACAGTTTCAGTTTCCTAAGATGAAAAGAGTTCTTCTGGAGATGGATGGTTGTGATGGTTACACAACAGTATGAATGAACTTAATACCACTCACTGTACATTTAAAAAATTATGATAAATTCTGTATTTTGTGTATTTTACAATTAAATTTTAATTTATAAAACCTATAATACCACTATGCACTTTCCCAACTAGCTAAAAAAAATTTTTTTTAATGATAAAACCAAGTGTTGGTAAGAATGTAGAATAACTACACTGGCTCACAGAATTTAAATTAGTACAAACACTTTGAAAAACTGTTTGATAATAACTACTAAGCTATATACAAGGTTATTCTATGACCCTGCAACTTATTCCTAGGTATATACTGAAGAGAAATGAGTGGGCAATGTAAACCAAAAACATTAATGTTCATAGTTGCTTTATTCATATTAGCTACTCTGGAAATAACCCAAAGAACCAACAGGAGAATGGATAAACCAATTGTGGCTTATCCATACAATGAAATTAATACTCAACAGCTGACTGGGATGAACTACAAATATACACTAACATGGATGAATCTCATAGGCATCATGTTACGTTAATGCAAAAGACATCCAACGAGAGTCCCCCTCTATATGATACTATTTATATGGAGCTTAATAATGTAGGAAATTAGCAGATGAAGTTTTTAAAAGTCACAATGTGAAAAAAAATTATGATGTGGTTATCTTCAGTTTCAAACAGTGGGATGAAAACTTACCAGAAGGAAAGAGGAGGAAATCTTCTGGGGTGTTGGAAACATTCCGTTATCTTGACCTAGGTGTTGACCACATGGTTATATACACACGTAAAAATTCATTTAGTACAACTTTAACGCATTTTCCATTTTATTACATGTGTAGATAGTATATACCTCAAAAACAAAATATCTCTAAAGCATCTAATTCTTTATATTGAGAATGCTGTATTACTCAAAAAAAAAAAATTAAAATCTCAACTCTGTTCTTTTCCTTTCTGTCTTACAAGACTAGACCCCAATTCCTTAGACACATTGGGGGATAAGTTAATTCCCAGTTTCCTGAGTAAGATCATTAATCTAAGTCCCATGCAATATAAACTTTACATGTTCCTAAACTACTTTATGCGCCCCACAGCAATTCCAATTCTAGGTATTTACCTGAAAAAATCCAAAACACTAATTCAAAAAAGATATATGTATCCCCATGTTCATTGCAGTGCTATTTGCAATAGAATTTTTCAGTCTTTAGTTGAGTCTATACTTTGAGTCACAGCTCCCAATTTGTTAGGTACTGGTTAAGTCCTCGATTTGATCTTTTTAAACTTCAAGAATGGCACCTGAGGGGAAGCCGGGATGGCTCAGTGGGTTAAGCGCTCACTTTGAAGCACCGGGGACTGGGGATCGAATCCCGGCCCCGGCCCCGGCCCGTGCGGAACCATATGCTGAACTGGGAGCTCCCCCAGTTCAGTTCTCTCTCTGTATCTATCTCTGTATCTCTCTCTCTCTGTCAAAAATAAAAATAAATGAATAAAAATATATTAAAAAAAAGAATGGCACCTGATTTTGTTTTACAAACTTATTGGCAGGGGCTAAATAAATCCCTTCTCAGCTATAAAAGCAGAATGTCAAAAATCACAAGGTATCATCACATCGCATTCTGGCATTGTAATGAACATGGTACAACACCAGAGGAAAGAGAAAATGTCATTCTTCTTAGCCATTTTGATGCCTGCCCCTTTTACAACCAACATAATAATTTTAACTTCCCTGGGAGAGCACCATTAGCTATGTATGACCCTCCCCTCCCAACCTAAGATAGAAAAATAAAAACCTCCAAAAGTGAACACTGTTTTCCTCTTCACCATTCTTAACAGGATGCTACCCAGTTGGTAAAAAGGGCCTTAATATTATCATAGTAAATTTTAGAGTTACTAGAGTTATTCTGGTGATCACATCATAAGGAACATATATGTCAAATTACTTTATTGTACACCTGAAACTAATATAATATTGTATGTCAACTATGCTTTTATAAAAAATGTGCCTTAATATGCAAAATATTACATTTTTATTATAAAGGCAAATTCTTTTGAGTTGTATAGCACTGAAAAACTTTTTTACCTTGATTGTCTCTGATCCCATATTAAACCTATCATTTGTTCAATCAAGTGGGTGAATTATGAAGACAGCTCTTATATGTTGACTTTAGAAAAGCAGCAAGGTAGGAGAAAAAAAACAAGATGGTTAAGAACAGAGGGTGTCTTGGTTTAAAAGAAGCCAGCTAATGCACTGGTATTCTGATGAATGAGATGTCAAGTTAACAATGAGATACTGATTTTGTAAAAACAGATACTGTTATGTTGGCTTAACAGGGTGACTTCTGTTAAAAGAGACCCAAATTTAAATACTCAGAAGAATTAGTTTTATACAGCTTCATGAAGTGTTTCTAAAAGCAAGTATATCAAGCTACAACTGGTTAAATGCAAAGTCACATGGTCACAATAGAAAAACAATACTTCTCTTTTAGAATAAAAAGTAACCCAATGATTACATGCAGTGTTTTTATTTAAATACATTGTCTGAAATAGAATACACTTGTTTTCTCCCTTTGAGAATACCTCAAAATGTTTTACTTCATAAAAGTCTGTATAAATGTTAAGATACAGGAATGAAATAATTATAAAGCCAGGTAGGTGGCTTACTTATTTTACATACCTGTGGTTTTTCAGATTCCTGTGCTTGCTTACTCATTTATATTCACTCTCATTTTTCAGAAACCACTTCTAGCAGCTCCCGTTTCTGGCTTCTATACTGCCATCTGTAGACAAAGAAGGAAAATAAACCATGTGTTATTCATCAACCATGCATCTTTTGTAGGCATCTAACAAGGACAATTAGGGTAAAAGAGGTAAAATATTTGCTCCAAGAAATAAATGTGTTCTTTCTCCTCTGTGTGTAAAGTTTGTAAGAAGCCCCTCTTCCCTAATGATTTAATAAATTATTTAGAAATCAAAACTTACTTAAAAGTCTCGGATCAACACCACGTTGATCAATTCATTCAAGAGTTGGAGTCAGAATCTATCTGCATACCATCCTACAACCATTTCAAGACCTGTTTAAAATAAGATAAAGGATACCGGGATGCCTCACCGAGGTTGAGCACTTGGTCTTGCAACCCGGAGGGATCCTGCAGACCCATATGCTGAGCTGAGGTGTGCCCCCAGAGTTCGGCCCTCACCGGGAGCGAGCCTCCTATGTGGGAGGTCCCTGGTTCGTTCCCACCCCGGGGCTTGCCTCCCATGCGGGAAGGCGCCTGGGCTGGTTCCTGCCCTGAGCGATCCTGAGCCCCTGCCCCTGGCTCCTGTTCCTTTCCAACGCGGCCCCGCGCCCACCTGTGGAATGAAACTGTGTAGAAACCTAATGACGTGCAACTATGGAGACTGCTGTGGGTCCCGTCCCTTCCCCATTCTTTCTCTTTGTCAAAAGTAGTAAAATAAAATTTTTACATTAAAAGGTAATTTGACCTTTTTGTGACTTCAGTAACTAAGAATTCTGTAAATTACCACAAAGAGAAAGGGAGAGAAGCCAGGCAAAAAGTTACTTTGTTACATAGCTGTAAAATGTTAATTTAATATTAATTTTAACATTAACTAGATTTTTGCCCAATATAAAGAGCAGCTAAATGGAGTATTTTCATCATACTGCCCTATTCCTAGTTTGAATGTGAATGAGTGCTCAACGGTCTTTCGGCTACCATACAAATTTTAACACAGGTAGGTCTTTTTTTTCACTTAAAGTCAGATGAATAGAAATTCCTGAGCAGAACAATAAAGATCCATGAGCAACTATCAGTGAATCAAAGGAGCCACGAGATAAGAGGTGCATATGTGTGCGTGTGCAAACATGTACAACAGATACTAAGATCTGAGAGAGACTGAGATCTGGAGTTAATTTAGAATAACAGAACTCAACCAAGGTGTGTGTGTGTGTGTGCGTGAGCGCTTGAGACACTTAAATTTGAAATAGCTCAAACCTGGATGTGTGTAGTATGAGTGTGTGGGGGTGCATGTGAGTTGGTGCACCACACTGAGATCTGTGAAGACATACACAAATAGACCACACCAGCATGTGTTGTACGAGATAGTGAGATCTGAAATTAATTAGAACAGATCAAACCAGGGTGGCGCGTGTGTGTGTGGTGTGAGTGTGGGTGAGAGCATACGCGCCTGCCAGAGCGGAGAGATCTGAGAAGGGACAGGTAGACTACACCAGGGTGTGAGTGCGTGCACAAGAGACACAGAAACAGGGAGACAGAGAGCGAGAACAGAGGCATTGAGAAACAGATTCTAGAGTTAATTACGATTAACAAGACTGCCCTGCACAGCTTTTTACCTCCTCTGAGTCCCGCGGTCTACCCAAGACAAGTGCTGCAGTCCCGCACTGTAAGCAAAAGATATGCACGACCCCCACTCCCACTCCCACTGCCACCCACAGGTGAGAAAGGACCACAAGCCACCCAGGGAGCAAATTCGCCGAGCATATCCACCAAGCCGCTACCCGGGGGGTTCTTTATCCTTACCAGAGAGCTGTCCCGCTTACCGGTAATTTGCCTCAACTCCCGAAGGGCTGATTTGGTTTAAGGAATTGCAGGCAAATCCAAGAAAATCAAGTCTCCTCGAGCCACTCTCCTTCTTCTCCCTAGGACGGACATCCACACACACTCAATCTCCCTTCCCAACCGCGAACACGCGCTAGGGCCATCCCAAGAGGTTTTTTGAGGACCAGCCACAACCAATCCTGTTCCCACGTGTTCCCATTAAATCCTAGTCCAAACGTGCCCAAGGCGCTAAGGGCATGTGCACAGTTAGCCTTCGGAGATAAGTTCATCAAACCCATTCTACCCCACACCCAGACCCACACCCACACCCAGCCGCCACTCCGGCCCTCAAAGCAGAAGGGAGCGCGCGGGATCTCGCACCGGCCGGGTCAGACAATAATACTCCAGTAACTCATGCCTTTCTTTTCTAGTACACGTTTGGCTGGTCCCACCACCACCATCTTTCCTCTCAAGGTTCCTTACAGTCCCACGGGCACAAAACAGAGGGCCGTCCTGATTGACGGTGGCTGGGTGTGGATTGTGAAGGGAGTGGCGGGGGGGTGGCGCGAAATGCACACACCACCGAGATTGCGGGCAGAGGAAAGCGGTCGCAGTCCTCCAAAGCCGATGGGTGCTCAACTAGCCAGAATAGGTGGGGGTGGGGACAGAGACCCGAGAGAGAAAATCTCGACGGAGGCTGCTTTTCAGCACCTCTTCCCCACCTAGTGTGGCGCGCAGGCACAAGCGTGCACACCAAGGAGCGGAGCACCTTTCCCCTGCTCCCAGCCCAACCTAGTCCTCGGACCTGAGCTCAATGACCTGGAAGAGGGGGAGCCCGACCCGCAGCGGCACGGGATGGGGAAGCGCTCCGACCTAGAGGGTACCTACCTGCGCGCAGAGTGGCGGTTGCAGCCAGTGCGCCCACCGGCTTCGCCATTACAGTTGAAGGAGGAGGTGAAGGCGACCTGACCTCTGGACTCCGAGCTCTTCTCACTATCCTGCAGCCGCAGTCTTCGCTTCCTTTCTCCTAATGAGTGAGTCGCCCACCTAGCCCGCAGGTTCTGCCACGATATGAGCTTGAGCTATCCTCCCCGCCCCTTTCCCGCCGCCCAGCGCAGCGCTCCGCCCCCTGCCCGCCCATCCGGACCCAGCGGGGGCTGCGGGCTCCACGCTTCAGGGGGCAAATCCCCAGTCCTGGGCAGAGAGGGTGGGGGGGTGACGCGGGGGGAGAGGGGGTCAACCTCGACACTGGGCTCCCAACCCGCTCCCCTCTGCCTCGGCCAGCCGCCCTCACTCATCTCGAGGACAAGAGCGTAGGAACCGCGTGCTCTGCCCTCGCTCTTAGGGCGAGCATGATAGGCACCTTCCAGGGCCTGGAGTGCTTCGTGTCTTGGGGGAAGGGGGTTAATGAAGTGGGGTGGAGTGAGCCTGAGGCGAGGAGGCGAAGAAATTAGCATGTCAAATGCCAGAAGATACAAGTTGCTGCCTGTGCCTTGTTTCTGTTACATTAAATACTTGGATATGCTGCTTTCCTTGTTACAACTGCAGCAATATTCAGGAGGCGTGAATATAAGATTTCCAAGCTCATTGATTGTAAGGGCTTAAAATTTTTTACTGATGCAGAAGACCACAGATTGACTCTTTGTTTAAAAAAGTTGCTTTATATATGGCCCCATTTCTAATTTCAAAAAATAACAAAATAGAACAGCTGTGTTTTACAGAAAAAGATCCAGTGTGCATGTGTTATTTAAACCCTCTGTAATTATATTAATTGGATTTGTTTTAAAGTGTCAGAACTTTCTTAAGAAAACAGTCTCAGAATCTAGGGCTAGAACGCATAAGTTTTAATCTGGCTTTTGGCCATAGTTCTAAAATGTCAATTTTATGGGAATTATTAAATACATTTATGTAGAAAAATAGGTCCTGTTTATTCCAGGTTGGCAACATTCTTATATTTGGCAAAGAACAGATTTTTTAAAAGCCAAGAAATAATAAAATTATTCATTTTCTAGTGATGGAGTATCTGACAGCAACCTTTTGTTGAAATTTTTTTTCTCTTTGAGGCAAACTTCCTTCTGTTTCCTCTTTCATCTGTTTTCTTCAAAAATTTCTTCTTAAATATAAGTAAAGCTATAGATGCCATGATTTTTGAGCTTTTGTTTTCTTAAATGGATAGAAAAATTAATTATAATTGTTACCACAACCCCGGGCGCATGATACTAAATTTCACAATGATTAACCATGCTTTTTCAACTATGCTTTCAGTAATCTAGCCTACCATTTGAGAACCAAGTGTTTTCTTTTTTGAGTTTAATCTTTATAGACTGAAATGTACACTTCTTAATTAACATTTTGAACTAAAATTAAATTCATTAAATTAGCTAATGAAAAGTATATTCTCAAAGTATTTGTTTCTGGGTAAATGAGGATAATGTGGGTGATAAACAGCACTCTGAAAAACGAGGCTCTGAAACAAAGAAAACAGTCTTTAGAAAAACTGATGATCCCCTTTTCAAGGGAAGGATGACAAATACCAGTAATTATGCAAAGAGTGACTGCTGCCTCCCTTCTCTCAGCTTTGGTTTTGTGGCTGGGCCTGCATTTATCTCTTTCAATCATCATAATAAAAGTAAAGTAATTCTGCATTCTAGTGACATTACTTAGTAAATTTGCAATTTAAAAATGTTTTTATTACTTAATTAAGCCAAGTAAATACTTCTGATAAATCCAATTTTACTCTTTCATTTTGTGTGGATGGGTGTGGGTGTGGGTGTGCGAGCGCGCACACCTCTGGAGAAACACATCCATGAAATGAAAACAGCCAAGGCAAACTCAAGAACAACTTCCAGCCAGATTCTTTTGGCACATGTGTGTTGCAATAGAGTTGATATTAAGTGACCTTTGCGTCTTAAGTTATATATCAGATATTGGTTATGAATTTCTCATTGGCTGCTTCTTTAATGAGTTCTTGTGTGTTTGCTTTGCCTTGTTTATTTCACAGAAGTGTATTTTATTTTTTGTCTGCTTTATTGAATCTACCTTTGTCTAAACTATTTTCATTGAACTTCCACCAAAGAGTCAGACCCTAATCTACAGCTCACTTGACGATCATCTTTGTCCTTCAAATTAAGTTTCCCTAGAAGTCTTTGGTAAGAATCTAGCATAATTAAACACCCAAAATTGGAAAGGATCTGTCATCGAGCATGGTTATAAATAAGAGATAACAATCAAATTTCTCAAAACCGGGAGAGTGTGTTCCATTTGAATAAAAAGAAGAAACAAAATCAGCAAATTCATTTTGTTCAGGTCAAAACTAAGACAACAAAATCACAATTGAGATCCTTTCTAAGCCTGAATTATCCTAAGAGATATATAAAAAATACAATCCAAATAACTTTATCTGTATTTTCTTTCACCACTACAAATCCCTTGCTCTGTTGATCAAACACCATTAGATTTCACATTTTCCTTTTAGTTTCTATGCTATTGAGACTTTTTCACTGATCTTTAAATAAAAAAGTGCAACTGGATACTTCTCTTGACTTCATGGAATTCTGTCCCCCACACCTCCATTTGTCTTCAAAAGTTTTTTTGAAATGTCTGACTTTGATAAGGACAGATGTGAACATCCCATGTAGACTCATGAAAGGGGAATTCCAATGACCAATCCAGATTCAAAACAGTGAGGTTAAAACAAAACATGAGTTTGTTGTAACAGCTTAATCCTATCAGCGTCTCCCATCCTGATCCTCATCCTAGCACACAAAGCTTTATAATGCATTTTAGCTTTCCTTTCCAGTCTTGAGAAATTTTCTCCTGATAATTATTTTAATAATTTTGTTCATTGACTATTTATTTATTTATTTATTTATTTATTTTATTGTTTTGACAGAGAGAGACAGAGACACAGAGAAGGGGGAGGGCACAGAGCAGTCTCCATAGTTGTATGTCATCAGTTTTTCGACATTGTTTTGTTCCACACCGGTGGGCAGGGCCGAGCAGGGTGGGAACTAGGCTGGAGGCCTCCCACATGGGAGGTACACCCCCTCAAGCTAAGGGCTGAAGGGGGAGGAGGGCATGAAAACTGAACTGGGGGCCTCCAGCATGAGAAGAACACCCCAGCTCAGCATATGGATCTACATGGGCTGGGGTCAGGATTGGATCCCTGGTCCCAGAGATGCAAAGCAGTCTCTTAACCTGCTGAGCCATCCCGGCTTCCCTGTTCATTGACTCTTTAGGCTGTATTATATATAATTCAGAATGAGCCTGAACAGAATGAATAGTTTTCTCTTTTTTTCTTTCTTATAAAAAAACTGAGAATTGTATATCTGGAGATGATTTACGGGGGAAGAGATGACAGGACAGCTTTTTGCCAGAGTTTCTTCTTTTGGTTATAAGAAAAGCATGAACTAAGTTTCTTCATTTTGTTTGATTGGGATTAGTGAGCAACATCATTGATTCAAATTTTCAGAATGCCAATTGTTTTCATTGGTTTCCTTGTGCTAGGAAAACATGTCACCAGTTATCTCACAAGATAATAGCAATAGATACAATACCACTCATATAATACTCAGATTGAAATGTTGATGCTCTAAGCTAAATTACTTAAAAATATGTGTGTGTGTGTGGGTGTGTATGCATAATTCAAGGCTAAATATAAACCCAAATTCTTGTGAAGATTTATTTTTATTGTTTTTGACAGAGAGAGAGAGATACAGAGACAAAGAGAAGGGGGAGGGCCCAGAGCAGTCTCCACAGTTCCACATTATTGGTTTTTCCACATAGTTTCATTTCACAGGTGGGCGCAGGGCTGCACAGGGCAGGAACTGGGCCGGGGTCTCACCCTGGTGAGAACCAAACTGGGGGCACTCCCCAGTTCGGCATATGGGTCCACACGGGTCGGGGCCGGATTCAATCCTCAGTCCCTGGGGCTGCAAAGCGAGCGCTTAACCCACTGAGCCATCCCGCTTCCCCTAAACCCAAATTCTTGCAATAGATCCTTCAGTAAGTTCTCTCTTAGGTTTTTGGGTGTGTGATAAACTGATGAATATGTCAATATTTACCTTACGGACAAGGAAGTACCTTTTTGGGGATCCGGATCTTCCTATAAATTTCCCAGCCCCAAATATTTAACCCCAAATATGTTAGTCCATGATAGGATGAAATAAATTAAGGACAGGGGGAAGAAAAGAAGGGAGGGAGGGAGGCAGGGAGGGAGGAAGGAAAAGAAAGACTAAATCTAGTGTGATAGGGTGAATACATGCATGACTGGTTAGCACAACTGATAAGCACATCAGGTTAGTCAGATCATGGTTTTCTCTCCCATGGATAATTTTGTTTTGGTCTGTTTCGTGGCTGCCAATAAAATCCTAGACATAGACAAATATTGTTGCTCACCAGATGTTATAGGTGGAATTGTGTTCCCCCAAAGGACATGTTGAGGTCCTAACCCATGGTATAGGTGAATGTGACTTTGTTTGGAATTAGAGTCCTTACTAATGTAATTAGATAAGATCATACTAGAGTGAGGTGGTCCCTTACAAGTGTAGAACGTATAAAAATGATGAGTAGAGTCATCTCTGTGCATGAAGGGCAACTGAAAGAATCATCCTGGAATTAGAAAGAATCTTGAGAATGTTCCCAATGTAGTGGCTTCTCCAAGATGAAACTGAAAATCATAGTTCCAGAATCTTAACATGTTCAAAGAATCTTGGAAATTTTTATCTTCTTTTTGAGATTATGTGATATCTAGGTAGTGTAGGACTTTAAAAGGTACAGGATTTTGTCCTCTGCACACATTGTACCCACAACACCTAACATGCTCTACTGATTCAATTCCACCTCCAGTTGTTGGATTATAATAGCTTCCTCCCTTTGTCTTAAAGCTTTTTGGTCTTCAGTAGTTGCAAATTAAAATGTAAATGAGCCTGGAAGACTTCCCAGCCTGAACTTATGTCAATGTGCAACTTGTACATTTATCAGTTCATCATTATATCCCCCATTGCCTAGTAGAATGCTAAGCTCAGTGAGTATCCTCCATAAATATTTGCCAAGGTGAACTGAGAAACAGATTAGCAGGAACTAGATGAATGATTGGGTTCAGGATGGGTAAAGGAGAGGCAGAGAAGAGGAAGAAAAGGACAGCCCAAGGCAAACTCAATCTCAGAGCACTATGTAGAAGAAATCCTAGACTTGACCCTGATTGTGACCTGGGACTGTAACATAGGAGTGAAAAGTCAGCTGGAAGCTTTAGTCTCTTTACTCCTACCAGCCCAGAAAGCATTTGTACCCTTATATGGTGACAAAGAAGAAGGATGGGGGACTTTTGCCCTTTCTCATAACCTCCACCAGCTCTTACCCCTCTCCAGTCATCCCCCTAAAATGCCTAAATTTAATTTTAAAAATAATGTATTTGATGTGCAAATACAAATTTAAGCAAGACCCAGAATGACTTCCTATGCCTGCTTGCCTCACCTCCAAATTCCAATTTGATGTAGCCCCTATGTCCTTCCTTAATAGAAATGCTAGAGCTGCCACTGTTAGTGAAGAGCTTCTCTTGAATGCCTGGGAGAGACCTCAATATAAACCCACAATCAGTATCAGAAATCCTCTCCCTTCATATATTATTCGTAAAAGAACCAAATACTTTTGAAAGAAGTCTGCTCCACTTGACAGGTGAATAGAGTGGTTCTTTAGTCAGAAGTACCAGGAGAAATAAAAAGGAAAGTGCCAATTTTCTGAGGAAAGGAAAGCTGGAATAATCCTCTGTGCCTGTTGTTGGATCTTGATACCTAAACTCTAAAAACTTTTGAAAATATTTGAAACAGTCAGGAACTGCTTGAGGCCTCTCTGGATTTATTTCCTCGAGGACATGTGTGGGAGTAGTTCAACTATAGCCCACAAATTAAATTAAAATGTTACAATAGAATGAAAACAAATTTTATATTAAATTATTTAAAATTAGGCCCATAAAGAAAAGTCAACAATCCAAATTGTTAGTGGCCTACTTATGGTATTTTTGTTATGATATTCTCAATAAAGTGTTGCTCTTCTTTATAATGCACATGAACTCCATCAACCACTAAACCTACTTGATGGTATAAATAAGATGGTGGACTTCTCCTCTGGAAATGCCACCCAGCAGTTGGGTCCCAGGGCACCAAACCTTCTCTGCTCATACTAGAATAGTGTTAACCAATCCCAGCCAGGAGTGAGGACAAAACTTCCCCAGTCCCCAAGGCCAAAGTAATCATTTAGATCAGGGGTGTCAAATCTTTTTGCTTCCCTTGGCCACATTGGAATAATTGTCTTAGGCCACACATAAAATACACTAACACTAATAGTAGCCGATGAACTAAAAAGGTATCACTCAAAAAGTCTCATCAAGTTTTCAGAAAGTTTACAAATTTGTGTTGGGCCATATTCAAAGCCATTCTGGGCCACATGTAGCCCATGGGCCGTGGGTTGCACAAGCTTGATTTAGATATTCACTGAACCTTCAATACTCACTGACCTCCAAACACCAGCAGCTTCATTTTCTGCTTTATATTTCTCTGTAGCATCTGCTCCCATCAAACATCCTTTATAGCTTACTCATTTAGTTTTATTGCCTACTTCTCCCCATTAGAATACACATTCCATGAGGGCAGGGAACTTGACCATTGTGTTTATTGCTATAGTTCCAGCACTTACAACAGCATTTTGTACTTAATAGGTTCTCGATATTTGTTGAAAGAGTGATTGATACAGACATTATAACTTCATATATGTCAATGAATACAACTGAAAAATGTTCATAGTATTCACTTATATATTGATAGGAAAACCAGTTCACTCTTGACTAATTTTATTTTACTGAAGCAAAGACTTGATAGTAATGAAAGATAGTGCCCAGTGCAAACAAGAACATTCATGATGAACACATTGTCTTCACTTTCTATTCATCCACTCAATTTTTATTTCTGAATAATATAGTAACATAAATCTACCTGATAATTTCTGAGTCATAAGACATGTTCATCCAAGACCTTTTGTTTACATATGTGTAGTTTGGTTTTCCCTTAGATTCTGCTCATTAGCTAAGTGTTCCAATGACAGAGAAGGGAAAGGAAGTCTCTGACTCAAATAACACACAAGATTCAGCCTAATCCCCCTTAGCGAGGGCAATAAGGAAAGGCACTGAGGACTTTGAATTTTTTGTCTACTTTTCTCTCTAGTTTCTGTCCTACAAGTGTCATGTCGTTCTTTTTGGTGTCTAAGGGTCAGAGACTTCTACTAGTAGATGGCTCCCAAAATATTTCTCATGGTTTCAACACCTTACTGGGTACCTGGTTCAAAGTAAAACCTCATAGTTGCTCTCTCTACTTCACCTAAACAGAAAGCACAAAGTAAACCAACCTCTCCGACTGTTTATTTGAAGAGCAGTAGACCAGGAAACAGGCAGTGCCCATCCCTGTTTGTCTAACCCTGGGTCCTAGGTTTAGATGTAGGTGATGTGGTGGTTCCCTCAAGATTCACACTGCTTGGGCTTTTTAAGTCTTCATTGACCCAGGGCAAATAGGTGGGCCCAGCATCCTCGGGAAAGGCCCAGGACAGCAGCCCCAGGGCAAAACAACTATTAGTTTTTTTGAGAGCCTTTGGCTCCAGATTCTTTCATCAGCAAAGGGAGTTCACTATTTACTGGCAAGTTGATCCAAGTCTTCTTTAGTGCACGTTGTTCAGTGCCTCTTACACTGAAATCACCCAGAAAGCTTTAAAAATATACTAATGCTAAGAACCAGTGCCTGCTGTATAATTTGTGTGGCTTTTTGTTCAAAACTCAGAGTTTCAAGACAGAGAACATTTAACCCTTGTGAGTGCAGGATCCCATGAAACTGCACACGCTGTGGGCCCATGAAGCCCACCTGCCCAGACTCCATTCCCAGAAATTCATATTTCATTGGTATTGAATGAGTTCCAGGCATGGGAATTACTTTAAAGCTCCCTAAGTATTTTTCATCTGCAGTTAGGATTAGGAACCCTCATTCCAGCTCCAGGAATCATTAAATTCAAAAGATTCTTACAATTACAACTGACACCTGCATACAAACTTAACTCTAATTCAATTACTCAAAATCCTCACTCTAAAACACTTTCAGCCTATCTGAAGTGAAATCATTCTGACAACATTCTTTAGAAAAATTTTCAACCCATACATAAGTTAAAAGCTGTAGTCATGAATCACTTTTTAATTCCCTTTTTAAAAAACAAAACTGTCATGGAAATGGCATATTTCTCATATAGAAAATTGATATAATTTGAAGTGTTATTACTCATCATTCACATTAGACTTGAAACAAAGCTAAACAAGAATATTGCTAAATGGAAATTTATTATCACATCAATAGAATTCACAGTGACACTTAAAAAATAATTCAAACTCATGTCAAATATCTTTTCCCTCCTTTCCTCACTGGAGAATAAGGGCCACATAAGCACTATTGTGGACATTTTATCTAGTAGAAAATCTTCCAGGGAAGTTTCATCGAGTGTCCCAGATCCTAAACTACTCCCACTAGTGTGAGTCTCTCTGGACAATCTTTGTACCTTCTCCTATCTTGAAAAACCAAAGTCTTAAGTTGAAGCCCTTCACCATCCTCTTCTGCAGTCCCTACACCCTTGTTGAGATTCAATTTTTTTTCTAAATTTCTAGACTCCTGCTCTCATCTCAATACAGCTCTAGAAACCATTCAGTATTATATCAGGAGAGGTTTGTTTGCAACCTTCCTCCATACACAACTGGCTCTGCTTGGGTTAGCTCTTCTATGAGACAACCTAAGAGTTCTTCATTAAGCAGTATTTCAAATACAGGTATCTTGACCAATCATTTCACGTTACACAGGACTGTCTTGGAGTTAACATTAAAAAGCTGGCATTCTTGGGGAAAGCCGGGACGGCTCAGCGGGTTGAGCGCTCGCTTTGAGGCCATGAGGACCGAGGATCGAATCCCGGCTCCGGCCCAGGCAGGACCCACGTGCTGAACTGGGGAGTTCCCACAGTTCGGTTCTCTAACTGTCTCTGTCTCTGTCTCTCTCTCTATCTGTCAAAAGTAAAATAGAAATAAATATGCACTGA
>PVKE010026475.1:0-22277 GCA_004027555.1 Craseonycteris thonglongyai
GTATTATGTGCCCATCACTCAGTATCAGCTCCCCTTCCATCACCTTATATCTAGTGCCCACTCCCACCTCCCCCCCACAACTGTCCCCCCGCTCCTCCCCCCTATCCTGGTAACCACCAAACCATTGAGTGTGTCCATAATGCTGGTGCCCTATTAATCTTTCTTAAATATATGTTGAGCTCACATTTTATTTCAAATGTTCATGTGGAAGTTTAGTGATGTTTTTGTGACTACAAATATGCCTTAGGAACTTACTTCTTGTTCATACCTAGTTAATATCAATTAGTCTATGGTAAAATTGGTTTTGTTATAAATTTACATCATTTTGCTTCAAGTTGCAGTTTCTAAGAACCTATTGCTGATACAAAGGGAAGAATTACTGTGCCTGTTTTCTCACAACGAACCTAAGACTTTTATTGAGGCTGAATTTGAGCTTTCTCTTCATAGATATCTAAAAACTTCATGATTCTAATTAAATTTTACTTTCTTTAGAAACATTAAAACATTTCAAGGATATATTCCTATATTCTGGGTAAGTACATGTGAGCTCAGTGGTCACCATTTTTAAAATGGTATATTGCAACTTGATCTCTATTGAGCACAAAAGCCAAGATCTCATTGTATAAAACGGGAAACAGAAAAAAAATACAAAAAACAGGCATCTCGAAAGGGGTTGCATAACTACATCAATGACCATTCTATTAGAAAAAGTACCAAAAATCTTGAAAACTCTCCCTTTGGTTTTGACTTTTGTTCTTGGGATTATTAGAACATATGAATAAAATAACATTTGAAAGAATATAAATTATGAAGCACTATACAAGTAGTAATAATACAAATAGTAGCTAACCATTCATAGGAAAGCTTTCTGCATTAGGCACTATGCAAAGCACTTCATATACATTATCATAATCTCTCAGCAATCCTTCAACTTAGATAGTATTGTCTTCATTTTACAAATGAGGTCAGGTTACCTGCCCAAGGCCATACAGTTAATAAATAGTACAGGTGAAATATGAACCAAGTTCTGCCATATTTAAAATACTGTGTTGCTTGGACACAGACAATAGTTTGGTGGCTGCCACAGGGGGAGGGGGAGGGAGAAGGATATGGAGAAAGGAGGAAGGGGATTTAAGTATATACGATGATAAAAAAAAAAGAAGAAGAAACTGATTCTGAGTGGTGAGCTCATGATGCAACGCATAGATGATGTATTGTAGAATTGTACACAAGGATCCTATGTAACTTTACTAACAAACATCACCCCAATTAATTTAATATTTTTTTTAATCCTATGCTGGGGAAGCCAGGATGGCTCAGTGGGTTAAGTGCTCACTTTGCAGCCCCGGGGACCGAGGATCGAATCCCGGCACCAGCCCATGAAGAACCATATGCTGAGCTACAGTGTGGCCCACAGTTTGGTTCTCACCCAGGCGAGCTTCCCATGTGAGATGTTCCCTACTTGGCCCCCAGTTCACCAGGGCATGCCTCCCATGTGGGAGGTCCCAGCCTGGTTCCTGCCCTGCCAGGCCCCCGACCACCTGTGTGGAATAAAACTATGTTGAAAATTGATGATGTGCAACTATGGAGACTGATCTGGGCCCTCTGCCCTCTCTCTGTCTCTCTCTGTCTCTGTCTCTTTCTGTCAAAAACAATAAAATAAGTCTTTTTTAAAAATCTTACGCTGGGGAAGCCGGGATGGCTCAGTGAGTTAAGCGCTCACTTTGCAGCCCCAGGGACCGAGAATCAAATCCTGGTCCCAGCCTGTCTGGACCCATATGCTGAACTGGGGAGTGCCCTCAGTTCAGTTCTCACCAGGGAGAAACCCGGCCCAGTTCCTGCGCCCACCTGTGGAGTGAAACTATATGGAAAACTAATGCTGTGCAACTATGGAGACTGCTCTGGGCCCTCCCCCTTCTCTCTGTCTCTGCATCTCTCTCTCTCTTTTCCTCTCTGTCAAAAAACAATAAAAAAAATCTTTTAAAAAAATCTTATGCTGCTAATCACCATACTCATTGACTCAGCATCACTTTCACTGAATCTATAACTATATCTACATGCATATTTAGATAAATTTCAAATATAGTACATACTCATTGGAGAAATTAAAACATTAAAGAAGTATTTAAAGCAGAGTTAAACTCCCCTTTGCCATCATCTAACTGTAATCTCACTTTTATTTATACTTGAAATGGGCAAAATTCTGTATTTGCCTCAAGGGGAATATTTTACTACTAAAGATTAAGCAGAAATGTTCTGAAAATATCTACTTTAATAGCTCCCATATAAAAAGGTGGTCTGTTTTAATTACAATGAATGGAATAGTTATTACATTTCTTTAAAATAGTTCCATGAAGTACACTTCAATTTTAAAAGCAAACATTTGGGCTATTAAGATTATCTCAACTAAACTTGTTTCTTACAAACCAAATGCTTTAGTTAGTTGAACTGTTGAATTGGACACAACCCAATATCTCCGCCTTTGCATTCAGCTACAAGTCCTCTGTCAGCTCTATCATGTGAGGAATTAGTCAGGAATCTGGCAATTCATCCAGATTTGCTTCATGCTCCAGCAGGGCAGGTGCATTCATTTAACAAATCTTTGAAAGTAGCATAGGGAATGCCAAGTTGGCTCAGCAGGTTGAGCACTGACTTGGAGGCCCTGGGGTCTGGGGTCCAGTCCCGGTCCCGGCTCATTCGGACTCATATGCTGAACTGGGGTGTAGCCCCCAGTTTGGTTCTCATCAGGGCGAGCTTCCTATATGGGAAGTCTCCCGTTTGGGTCCCCAGCTTGTGGGGCTGTACCTCCCATACAGGAAGCCCCCACCCAGTTCCTGCCCTGTGCAGCCCCACCCACCCGTGTGGAATGAAACTATGTCAAAAATTGATGACGTACAACTATGGAGACTATGACGTACAACTCTGGGTCCTCCCCTTCTCTCTGTCTCTCTCTGTCTCTCTGTCAGAACAATAAAAATAAATCTAAAAAAAAAAGAATAAAGTAGCACAGATTATTATTGGGGGGGTGTTGGGGGGGAGGATGTTTGATGCTATAATTGTCTTTTAATGAGTGCTGGCTTGATCCTAAGTTGGAAGAGTCTGGCTGTGTCTGCAAGCACCACATGCCAACCTGAACAACCCATTTTTATACCCACTACATTGGTATTGCCCACTAGGACTTACGGTAACATAGCAGAGAATGAATTTGGATGAAACACTGTCTTCTTTCCTCTCCACTCCTTTGGGCAATTCCTGCTCAGAAAGTTCCCAGCTGGCTCAGTGACATTTAACTGTTCTTCAGTGCTTTTCTCTGTCAATTAAAAGAGAAAGGTAGCATGCTGCTGCCACCAGTATTTTACTGCAGCCAACAAAATACACTGCAGTGAATGAGTATCTCAGCTCACAAATGCTGGGACCTGAGCCTTCACTCTTCACACACAGCTTTAGTGCTCAACTTCCAAAAATTTGGCTCTAAAACTCAATACACTCTCATGGAGTCATCCCTTTGCAATACTATTCAGAGCTTCTGCATGATCCCATTTTGATCTTTATTTGTCCAGAGGCAATGTGACTGACTAATTCATGGGGAAGTTGATATTTTGGCTGAGGATCACCTGAACATACAGTCACCTGTTCCGGCTTGTTTTCTATGGCTGCATGAGGACTCTATTCCAATGTGAAGACAGGTAGTCCCAGAATCCTGGGATAAAAACCTACCAGCCTGAGCATTAGTAGGGGATTTGGAGACAGCCCTATTTTATAACCACTCCCACCAAGATTTCTACAGGTACTTAAGACAGAATGGATTTCTTACTACAGTAGGTCCTTGAATAATGTCTGTTTATTCAATGTTTGTTTGTTTGTTTGTTTTGTTATAGTGTTAATGAGATGCCATAGGAATTTAACTCTTATTTATATCAATTAGTCAGTGGTAAAATTGGTTTTATTATACATCATTTTAATTAAATCCTTTTCTTGTTTAGAAAAAAAACAGTGGCTAACTTGCCATGTTCATTTAATTTTATATAAACATATTCTTTGTGGCTAAAGCAAATCTGACTAGTTTTCAGTGTGAAAATAAAATATAAAAACTGTTCTTGGAGTTATTTCTAAACAGAACTTGTCTCTAGTCCTAATGTAACAAAAATGATTATGATCAGTATTTAATCATTTGGGCAATAAAGACTGTAATCCACAAGTTATCTCAGGGTAAATGCTGTAGCAGCGAGTAGTCTCAGGTCAAATAGGAAAAGGTTAAAGTTGCAAAACCTATTAATGACTTTAAGTGAGGAGTTACTGTACAAATATTGAAAGGAAGATACTTATACCATGTTTGCTCTGTAGTCCATTAGCAATTAGGAGCAAAGAGGTACAGATCAATTTCTTAAGAAGGACAAGATATTTAGACTCAAAAGTATAGATGCAGGGGAAGCCGGGATGGCTCAGTGGGTTAAGCGCTCACTTTGCAGCGCCAGGGACCGAGGATCGAGTCCAGGCCCCGGCCCGTGCGGAACCATATGCTGAACTGGGAGCTCCCCCAGTTCAGTTCTCTCTCTGTCTCTGTCTCTGTCTCTGTATCTCTTCCTCTCTCTGTCAAAAATAAAAAAATAAATATAAATAAATAAATAAATAAATAAAAGTATAGATGCAGGCCCAACAGAGGTACTCCATCCACTAGGCTTTCTACTGATTCAACATCCCCTTAGTCTCTGTCCACTATCACCTTGATCCCTTCCAGGGATACACACTCTCTCTTTTTTTTTTTTAAATATATTTATTTATTTATTTATTTATGACAGAGAGAGAGAGAGAGAGAGAGAGAGAGAGAGAGAGAGAGAGAACTGAACTGGGGGAGCTCCCAGTCCAGCACATGGTTCCGCACGGGCCGGGGCCAGGATTCGACCCCCGGTCCCCAGAGCTGCAAAGTGAGCACTTAACCCACTGAGCCATCCCGGCTTCCCCCACACTCTCTCTTTTGCACTACAAAATTGTTATGTTCACCTTGAGGAATCCAGATTCAAACATTCACTGAAATTCCACTGGGTATACAGGTGTAATATACTACAATAGAATGGTTGAAGTGAGATAGAAGCCAGAGATAATAATTACATATAGACTTTGAATCTATATCAAATATTGCACAATCATATTTCCATAAGGTAAAGCTGAAGGCTCTATTTGGTTTCAGCATATTAGATGTTCACGGGTGCTCTAAACATGAAATAAATAAATAAATAAATAAATAAATAAATAAATAAATAAAACAATCCCTCAAACAAGGTTTTCTTCATCTTATGTGTGAGCTGTTCAAGTAAAAACAATGAAAGTTGCATAAAGTTTAATGGAGCACCAACCAAGAAGTCCCAGGCAGTCTACCATTCAAACTTTAGGGAAAGTTATCATATATATTCAAGTTCTGGGTGATCTCTGAGCACATGTCATTACTATGCTTTTATATGATGTATATTGAAGACAAGACTAAGGTGAGGAAAATCCCAATGTCAATGGTGGGGAAGTTTGTGATACACAGTGGCCTTGAGAAGGTGAACTGTCTCTTATGCTATTGCTTATTATAATAGAATAAAGAAAGAGAAAGGTGGATAAATTCCTTGTTTGAAAAATGTACTCTACTTACACTCAGAACAAGTCAAGTAAGATACTTCACTGATATCATAAGCAAAAAGACCTCTGAGTACAAAGGAACTTTGTTGTTAGACGTGACCCAAAGCCTGGCTATCCGCCAATATAAGCGAAGTATAGGTGTGGTCAGTAAAATCAAGTAATGACAGAGAGAAAGAAATAAACAGCTGTTACAGAAGAATGACCATTTGTTCCACTACTGACTTGGAGAGGAAAGTAAGTTACTGAGCAGCCATATTCTATGAGTTGTGTGGATTTGCACAAGATTTTAATCGCTCTGAATCTCAATTTCTTATGAGAAAAAAAATTTTTTTTCCCTCACCTTACTCAAATAGTACCAATTTTAAGGATTATTTATGATCTTCTATGAAAGTACTGCCCTTGCAAATGCAAGGTACTTTTTTGTTCTTTCTGCAATCTGTGAAGTTGTACTTCCAACTACTTCTATAACTACAAAAGAGGAAAGCAGATCATTCTGATGTAGATCTTCCTTCATCCTCACACTCTCCACACATACACAGACACACATACAGAACTATGCTTGGGGTGGAAGGAGTTACTAGACACATAAACCACAAATGTCACAGAGGCATACAGTGCTATCCTTTACTTTTTGTGCTGTGTTCGTATCATAACTGAGAGTAGTCTAAAGGAGACTGGGAGGTAATTGGAGGTGTTGGGGCCATTTACCTGGAAAGTGTGAATACAAGGGAGAAACAAAAGAGTAAAATGAAAAGTTGGAAAGATAATCCCTGGAAAAAGAAATATTTTCACAACAATATAAGCAAAGTTTCATCTAGACCCTTGCTTGCATTCGTCGTGCTCCATTTCTTTTTTCTAGTGTCTTGTACACTCCTGGCATCTGTGCAAGAGCTGCACAGATGGTCCAGAAAGCCTCCCTGCATACTTACTAAGGAGTCACTGGGTAGCAGTCACATGATACACACATTCTTCTTTCTCTCAAACATTTTTAAATGATTTCAAGTGGTAGAGTGTTAACAAAATTATGGTTTAAGTAAATTATTTACTCATACAACTTTCAGCAAGTTAGCTTATTAGTAGCAAGTGACTTAATGCCTGTCACAAACATAGTGTATTACAATATAGTCATTGAAAATTGTCTCCAGGGGATGCCAGGATAGCTCAGTGGGTGAGTGTTTGCCTCGCAATCACAAAGTCCAGGGTTCTATTCCTGTCCCTGGCCCATGCAAACTCATATGCTGAACTGCAGGCGCAAATGGTACTGCTGAGTTGACAACGAAGGTTCTCTCCTCCCATACGGGAAGCCCCCAGTTTGGCTCCTGCCACGTGTGGCCCTACATCTGCCTGTGTGGAATGACACCATCTCACAACTAATGATGCACAAATAAGGCGATTGTTCTGGGCCCTCCCTCCTTCTCTTTCTCTCTCTCTCTCTCTCTCTCTCTCTCTCTCTCTCTCTCTCTCTCTCTCTCTCTCTCTCTCTGTCATCGTCTCTAACAATAAAATAAATCTTAAATTAAAAAAAAAGAAGAAGAAGAATATTTAAAAAATTGTGGCCAGTTTGTGGGCATCCTATCTATGCCACATATTTTAACATGATAACATATGCTTCACATTCACAAAGTAGGTAGACAATCAGTATTTATTCCATCTCTCTTCATAAGTGAGTGGGTTGGGCAATAGAAGCTAAAGAAAACTGTGTCTGGAGACTGTGATGTAGAAGCTTGCTTGCTTACATTTTGGTGAGCATTTTCTGGGGTAAACCAAAGATATTTGGTAGGATAGGTCACATTCCTTAATAGAACTTGGAGCTACAGTGCATTATAATTGTAACCTTCAAGCTTTCTAAGTAGCCTTTATTTTTCTAACCTAAAGAGCAGTAATTACATTAGTAGGAACTTAACCCCATAATAATTAAATCAACTTATGCTTTCATTGATGGACAATATCTTAAATACACATCCTGCAATATGATCTTGAAAGTTACCTGTGTCTGAATCTCAGATTTCTTGGCTGTAAGATGTAACTGGTAATTGTGACAATTACATATGATACTGTACATGAAAGCCCCTACCACAAAGCTAAACAATAGTAAATTTCAATGACTATAGATTATTCTTTATTATAGCCACTCCTGCACACGCACACACACACACACCATGTGGTTGGAAGAAGACACAGTCCAGAAGGCAACACTGGACCATCACATCAGCAGATCTAAGTGCATTATGACACAATAGACCTTGCTCTTGGAGAGCAGGGTTGTCCGTGTTGACAGGAGGTGGTGTAACAACTTTATAAATTCCAAAATGGTGGAAACTTCCTTCCTGGAAGTATGGCAGGAGAAAATATTCCTTATAGAAAAGGTGATTGGACTTTCAGGTACTTATGACTAAACTTTTCTTTATCTTAAGGAAATATCAGTTAGTGTCACTGTGACCAGAGGACTTACCAGCAGAGGGCAATTGGTTTCCCAGTGCCAGGTTCACTCACTCTACCAGGAGGCAGCTGAAGAGGCAACTCAGGCTTCTTTCTCAATACAGGTCCTCTCCAAGACATGAGCTATTGATATCAAGGCCTAATAAAGAACTTGCTGTGCACCAGGCACTATTTTAAAAACTTTTACTTATATTAACCACTAATCATTTTCATTTCAGAAAAATTAAGTCTCACAGTGGTTACATAACTTACATAAGTTTACACATCGATAGAATATAAATCCAGGCAGTATGGCTCCAGGGTCCACACTCTTAACTTCTGTATTGTATTGCCCATGCTACTAAGACCATTCTGTTACTGAACACTCTGCGAGGTTAGCCACATGTTCAGCATGAAAAAGTAAAATACACTTTACACATAAGACCTTTATAATGTAATTAAAAATAAACACACAAAAGATACAGACAAAGCCATAGGTCTAGGCATCATTAAATCCCAAAGTGAGTGGTTTGGACGGCAAATGTGATAGAAATTCAGAGAAAGTGAACGAGGACTTCGTGGAGGAGGCTGAGCTTACAGGAGCAATGGTTTGTGCCTGATTGACATTTCTAGAATAGCTTCCTTCTCATGGCTTGGTTTTCTTAATGATTAATGGAGTTTGCTAAGGCAATGATTTCACAACCAAGATGAGCATCATTGCCAGAATGACCAGTTAGCTTAGGGTGACCAGACGTCCCGCGTTTGGCGGGACAGTCCCGATTTTTAACAATTTGTCCCGCGTCCCGCGGCGTTTTAAAAAAGTCCCGATTTTTGGAAAGAATGCACGAAAAGCTAGGGAACAGCAGGATATAGACCATATTTTTAATCAAGAACCCCCTCCCCCACCTGGCCAATGGTGTCCCGCTTTACCAATGTTAAAATCTGGTCACCTTAATTGGTTCCCTCATGCAAACTAGACATTTCCCTTCTTCTCCAAGATCCTGGAACTTCTTCTTTGAATACCTTGTGCTTTCTTTTGTTTGATTTCTAAATAAGCCTTTTCTTGGCTAACCATCAATACCAAACTCCCAATAACTTTAAAGATCTATAAACCCAGGAAAACTTTGGCAGTTTATATATTTGATGGCAAAGTCTTATATACAATGGTTTTTAAATAAATTTTGCTTATTTTTAGATGCAAAATTTGAAATTCAATTTGTACTTTATTAAAGAAAGATTTTCTGCACAACACTGCCTACCTACCTTTGCCACACTCAAATGACAATTGCTTAGCTGCCATCTTGTGGCAAACAACACACACTGTAAAAAATAATATTCAACATTTCATAGTAAGAATAGAGATGTCTATTTTAATATCCTCTTAATGAATGGTTCCTATCCCTTTCACCTGCACTTCATGTAAACATTTTTCTATTTTTTTCTGGTTTCACATTTGTTCTATACCAGAGTGATTTCAATATTTATACCCCAGTAGTACTTTTATGACACAAATGCTGTTTTACATTTTTAAAAAATGATATTCCCCAAGCTATGAAACAACAGATCTCACTCTTAGCAGAGTTCTCCATGTCAACAGAAGGTCATGCACCAACCACCTTGGATGAATGTTTATAAATGCACGAGAATTTAATATTGCCATATTTCAAGACATATTATGAATACGTAGTTAAATGTGATGGCACAAACACACTCAGTGTACGTGAAAAGCTCAGCACTATGCACTTCATTCTGAAAGACCAACAATTAGAGACAGTAAAATGAAATCTACCTTCACACTTTATTTCCAGTGAGCTCATTCCGTATTCGTAAAGTTGCGTAATTCAGTTTTTTAACCTTATTTATTTGTGTTCAGAACAGCTTGGCTCCTACTTCTCTCACACTTTGATTTTCCCTTGGGTATTCTTACTGATTCCAGCCCCTTTAAGTTAGCACTTACACATTTAGATCCTAGCTAGAACTCTGGCTAACGAATGTATAAAGGAGATTTTGCTTCAGAAGCAAGTTTGTTTTGCTGCCCTTGTCTCTACACAACCAAGTTAGGCAGTATTCTTTAGTGAATAAGTGTACTGGGTGTGGACTCAAACTACCTAGGTATGTAGCTTGAACCCAGGTTCTTTCTTTTACTGGATGTTTAATTATGGGCAAGTCACTTAACATTTTCATGCCTTAGCTTCCACAGATTTAAAAGGAAGATTATAATGGCATTTACCTCATGGGGTTGTTGAGAGGATTAAATGAGTTAGCACAGATAGTATTTTTTGAATGGTGCCAAACAGAGAATAAGTATTAAAAATATATAAGCTAATATGACTTATTAATTAATGTTTATTGTTATACGTTAAATACTGTTAAATAGCATTATTATTCTTTATGCCTTTCTTTCTCTTCAATGCCAGGCCACTATACTGATGTCTGACTCTCAATGTTCAATCATCTTGCTCTTTTAATTGGTTTAGCAAATGTTTACTGAGTCCTTAATATGTGCCAGACATAATTCTAGGTACTGAAGTTACATGAGTGATAAAAAAAACCAAAAAAAACAGGCAATGTCTTAGCTAACGTGCAATGCAGCTCACAACTGAGAAGGCATTGAATGATAAACAGATAAATTTATGAATAACATAATTTCAAAAATAATATGTACTAGAAAAATAGGTCAGGATATTGTAATAAAGAATAAGGGAGGGAAGCTGGGATGACTCAGCGGGTGAAACCTTTGCTTTGCAGCCCTGGGGACTGAGGATCAAATCCCGGTCCCGGCCCGTGGGGACCCATATGCTGAACTGGGATGTGCTTCCAATACAGGAGACCCCCACTTCAGTTCTCACTCCACCCCCAGTTTGGCCCCTGGCTTGAGGGTGGTGCCTCCTATGCGGGAGGCCCCCAGCCCAGTTCCTGCCCTGCACGGCCCCCACCCACCTGATGACATGCAACTATGGAGACTGCTCTGGGCCCTCCCACTTCTTTCTGTCTCTGTCTCTCTCTGTCAAAAACAAGAAAATAAATCTTTTTTAAAAAAGAATAAGGGAAACATAAACTGTAATGACTCAAAAACACTAGTCTAAATTTCCGACAAAGACAGGAATAAAAAAAGAAGTGGTAACAAATGAGGTTAGAGAAGTAGGTAGAGATCAGATAAAATAGGGCTTTGTAGAGCATGCTAAGGACTTTAGATTTTATTCTATTATAGGTACAGTGGTAGTCCATCAGAAGGTTTTAAAGTAAGGGTCACAAGATCAAATGTATGTTTGCTTTTTTAAAGGATCATATTTTCCTGTTCCATCATTTTAAAAGCTGAAAAGACATCTTCAAAGAATAAAGCAGATGTATAAATAGAAACAAAAAAGATGACAAGAGAGTCCCTTCCTCGAGATGGGCTGTGTCTAGACCTGTGAGTTCTATATACAGTGATACCTTGGAATCTGAACACCCCAAAACTCGAACAACTTGGAATCTGAACAAAAAATCAAGCAAATTTTGCCTAGGAATCCAGAAAGTGCTTTGAAATCTGAACGCCAATACGTTGTTCACATGGGACGTATTGACTGTATGACCCATAGCATTATCTGCACGCCAGTTCATCTTGGAACTCAAACGTTTTGGAACTCGAACAGGGTTCTGGGATGAATTGTTTGAATTCCAAAGCATCACTGTACTTCTCTCTATATAACAAATTCTCCCTTTTCTGCTTAAGATACTTCCAGGTTGTTGTTGTTTTTTCTGTTAAATAGGAACCAATCAAAATATTTCTAACTACGTCACTCTTCTTCCTTTAAACTTGCAAAATTCATTCTTTCTAGTATTTATTTTCTCATAATACTGATTTCACCTTTATTTTCCTTATAAACATCTTCACTACAAAACAAAAATTTATGGTCTTCTAATAGCCTACAACTACAAAGCATCTAAATCTATAGTCTTTTGATGATACTCTTGTGTATCATTACATCTTTTCTTGCAACATAACTAGGAGCCAAAGGATTAACAAAACTAGGATACTTTGGAGTACTGCACACAGTTGGAAACTGATTAAATGTCAAGTAATGGGAATACACTCTGCTACACAGAATGAACATGGTCTCCAAGGAAATACAATAACAGTCATATGGCATAGATAAGCTGTTGACATAGTGAGACAAATGGGTAAAGTAATTTCCCAGCAAGTGTACAGAGCACAACCACAAAGAGATCAGGAGCACAGTATTCAAAGATCTAAGCTGGCAGGCATCACCAAGGATGCCCTGGTAGCTGGTAATAGAGCTTTAGTCATAGGACTGTGGCTTGGGGTCAGAATTGGCAAGAACAAGTCAGGGTCCTCATCACTCAAGACTTTGTAGCTTGTCAGTATAGAAAAACCTCAGGGACTGACCAGGTAGAGACCTAGTTACTTGAACTAGGATAAAAACTTGGAGAACTACAACCAAGTGTCTTGGTATTGAATTCCCCATGTCTTGAGTTGCAGCTCCATGGGTTTGTCTTAAAGAAGGAGATATGGATGAATTTATAATCTGTAGGGGGCTAAAATCAAAGACCCCAAATGTATTGAAAACCTACTATGTAGCCTTCATTTATGAATTATATATTGATGCAGAGAATAATTTAAAGCAGTGAATACCAAGTTATTTGTCTCTTCAACTACTGTTCTACTTAGAAAAGGTCAGGTTTTTGAGATGCAAACCTATTCTCTAACAATTCAAGTGAGACGAAATAATAGCTTCTCAGAGGCACCAAACACTCCCAATTTGATAATGTTTTCGGTCACGACTCATGGAAACTAATGCCTTTATCAAAAAGCACAAATGAAGGCATGTATGTACAGGGAGTAAGATAGGTCACTGACACATTGCTGGCCAAAGAGCAAACTACATAATAAAATGGTTCAGAGTAACATCACTGAAGAATTGCATTTTTATACCCCTATCTAAAGGGACGATGGGCAAAAGGAACAAAAAGCAATGGCTGATGTTAGTTTGCAAGTCCTAAATTAATGTTCATACTGACTTCTCAAAATGCCACTGCTTCAGTCAAGCAAGGAAACTTTTGTAATCTTAGTGGAGCTTTCCAGTTTAAGATTAAAAGAAAAATGTATGTTTCAAATGAGTCATTGCCTTTCTGGACCAAAGTAAATCTCTCTGAAATTATGATGGTTAAGCTTCTTTCCTGAATCTTTGAGAAAAGGACTGAAGTTTTCTATGAAATGCTGTTTTTATTTTTAACTATGCCTAATGCAAAATAATTATCAAGCCCAAACAAAATCACATAAGTCAGAAGGAATCTACATCCTCCATTATCCTACAATCAGAGTCACCAAGATGAGGAAGTATCTAATGCACATAGCCTTGAAAAGTTTAACTTTTTTTTTAATTATTAAATTTATTCGGGTGACATTGGTTGGTAAAAATCACATAGGCTCCACATGTACAATTCTACATGACATTGTCTATGTCTTGCATTATGTGCTCACCACCCAGAGTCTCTTTCCATCACCATCCCTCCCTCCTCTCCCACCTTTCCACCCTACTCCCTTACCCGCCTCCCCTCTACCCTTGACAAAGAAAAGCTTAACTGTGACTACATAAATGCTACAGAAGTTTGAGGACTTGCACTTTTTGTGCTAGGGTCAACACTTTCAAAGAATCATTGCTTAGTGGCTCTCCCATTAAAAGTCTTTATTAATCACATAAAGGCCACTTCCTTGATTTCAGTATTGTATTTCTATCACATTTGTTCTAAAATCACCAGTAACTGATAAATTGAAGCTGAATACCTCTAGAGAGATGATATATAATAGTGTAAAATAGTGCCAATCCAAATTCATGAATGTTGCTTTGAGAGTCTATTACATACTCCATCTCCCATTCCACTGAGGCATTATTCCAAACCTTAACTGACCTCTTCAGGGCCCCTAATCAGGGCCAGCTATATTTTTCAAGGCTCAGTGCAAAATGAAAATGCAAGGCCTCTGGTTCAAAAAGAGAGATAAAAGTATTTTTTTCCCTCCTGCAATCTCTGTCTCAATTTGTCATGATGTTCTCTTAATTACTACATAATTCCCTATTCCCTGAGATGCAGGGATACTCCTGGGACAAACATAGGCACTCACAGTTATCCAGGTCCCCACTCCACTACCTAAGGAATGGGTCAGGCAAACATGTCTCTGACCCTTAACATGCTCCTACCCAAACTTCTGCTGGTGACAGAAGATGGCAGCAGTAACTGGGCTAGGAAATGGGCAGCCAGGAATCAGTCCTGTGGAGGCAGGGAAGAAGCAGAAGATGCAAATGCACATAAACTGAAGCAGCCTGATCCAATATAATAAGACATAAGCTCATGCACACTTTTCCACCTACAAAACAAACTCAAAGGTAAAATGAGTAAACATTTCAAGATAACAACCAAAGAGTATTACACCCCAAGTGTGGAACTCCCTTCTGACTGACAGTTCCCGTGTGACTACATAGGTCACTCTCCTATGAAATCTACTCTGCCCCAAATGCACCCTTGCCCCACTACAAAGAAAATAGAGGTTTGAGGCACAGATGGACTTCACCTTCCTGATCTACCATTCACAAACATAGCAATGTTCCAGCAAGAGAAAAACATGGCTCCTTTCATTATAAAAGTAGTTCAATATAATCAATCTGCCACCAGATAACCCAGGGAATGGTGCCATATCAAGGCTCAGAATTGGTTTCTGCAGTTGGAAGTTTGGGCACTCAGCAGTGGCCTTAGACAGGCTGTCCTTGGTAAGTAAAAGTACATGTTGCTGAGCCCATGAATAACTTCCATCCCTGCCACCATGGCTATTTTGTTCATGAGCCCATTGGGCGTTGACAGGGCTGGCTGGGGAAATGGGCTTACTGGTATCCATAGAAAGGGTCATTCTATTCATTCATTAAAAGTCTCCTCTGCTATCATCCTTCAGTGAACATTCATATGGGACACAAACTGTTTTACATGTTTTGCTCATTCAAAGAGTTTTATCCACATACTTCTTTCCAAAATTTCCTTGTCACCAATTTTCCATCCAGCCAAACCATTAGTCACAGATAATAAATTGGTATATAATCACACATCTGGCCTTTCTTTTTTCAAGCAAAGTGAACAAGCAGGTAAATTGCTGAAAGTTCTCAATGAGCTTTCCTTTCACCATGTTGAAACTGTTTACTTTTGGGTGGTGTGTGCATATCATGCAGAACCAGCTGTAAATCAGGCCCAAATCTTCTCTTCCTCTGGGAACTGACAGTAAGGAATGCCCCATGAAACCATAGCTGAAGACTGGGAGATAGAATGTTGTGTAACAGGAATGAGGACCAATGGTATTTGGACCATTTATTTATATAACTTACTTTTGCCTTCAGAGTCTGCTTGGACCAATCACGTATGTAACAATTCTATTTGATTATGAAATACAGCTATGCACACCCAACTTTATGACTTGATGTATCAGATAACACCTAGTTCATAATGGGCAGCTAAGGTCATGTGGTAAGTCTCTGGCCCATGAGTAAGCATTCAATTTCTGCTAAGGCTTAGTTAGTAGCAAGCAAAGAACTGTTTTGAAACGGAGCATCATTATACACAGAACAAGGCAAGGCTTTGCTCCCAAATTCTAACAGCCTGTGCTGCTCCGTTGATTCTCCTGGATCATGTGACCCAAATGATAGAGCAGCTTGCAGCCTGAACCTGTTTCAAAGGCTCTTGTTCTGGGCCTCACTCAAAATGAGCAGCTTTTTTGGGTCACTCAGTAAACGGGCCTGAATAACACACCCAAATAAGGAGTGTGCTGCCTCCAGAATCCCATGGAGCCCACTAGAAATTGTGGCTCTTTTGGTTGTAGATAAAGCACGATGTAACAACTTATCCTTCACCTTAGAAGGGATATATACACATACATCGCCCTCCCCCCCCAAGACCCTTAGAAATTACACTGAGATAGAAGATCCCTGAACTTCTGTTGGATTCATCACCCTCTGACATGCAAAGGTTACAAATAAGTCTAAAAATTGTTGCTACTTCTTATTCACTAGGTTTGATCAGCATAATCTCATCAATACCTTGTGGACGGGAAAAGTAATAAGGAGCCCTATGAACTAAATTATAACATAGAATAGAGAGTTGATATGCCCTGAGGTAGGACAGCTAATAGCAAACTGTTTCTGGCACTCTCTACTAATACATATGAAGAGAAAACGTTAGCCAGATCAATAGCTGCATACCAGGTACTGGGGTCAGGTTAATTTGCTCAAACAATAAAACAACATCTGGCACAGCAAATGCAATTAGCGTTACCTCCTGGTTAAGCTTACTAACGTTATAATAATCTATTGTCATTCTCCAAAATTTATCTGACTATTGCACAGGCCAAATAGGTGATTCAAATGTGGATGTGCTGGGAATCGATATCCTTCCTTCTTTCAAGTACTCGATCATGGCCCTAATCTCTGTAATCCCTCCAGGAAATCAGTATTACTTTCGGTTTGATATTTTTCTAGGTAGAGGTGGTTGTAGTGGCTTCCACTTGGCCTTTTCCACAATAATATCCCTTATTCCAAAAATCAGGGAACCAATTTGGGGGTTCCACCAGCTGCTGAGTATATCTATTCAAAGTATCCATTGTGGAGCTGGAGGAATAATCACAAATTGAGCTTCAGGACCTACCAGGCCCACTGTGAGGTAGATATAGCTAAAACTCCATCAATCACCTGATCTCCATCAATTTCTACTGTGTCTGGTGAACCACAGTGATGTTTTGGGTAAATTAGAATTGATGTCAGTTTGGAGCCAGTGTCCATTTGGTCCCAAAAGTTCTGAATATTTCCCTTTTCCCAATGCACAGTAACACTGGTAATAGGCCATGGGTACTTTTCAGGAATTCTGGGAGAAAGAGTAACAGTATAAATTTTGATTAGTGTGCTGAGGTCCTTTCTCAATGAACCTTAAGTCTAGGAATTAATGGGGCGGGGGGGGGGGGGGGGTGAGGAAGCATGATACTTCATTTTTATCATTCAGGCTAGATCTTCGTTCATTTGAACTAGAACTTTTCTGCTTATGCAGATTAAGAATTTAGTAAGCCTATCTATTTCACTAGGAACACCAGTGAAATAACATAGCCAACTACATACGTAGGTCTGTGCCAGTTTGATTACACTGATTACTGATTTGACTCAGCTGCATATCACAATAATCATACCCACCTTGCCTTAGGCAGTTGGGTGCTACCACTTGGCCCCTGCCACTCCAGAATCCAATTACTCACATTGCATTTAGGTTTCCCAATTAATAAATGCAGTTTCCAATATAAGCTCTGGCCTATAGAAAAGAGCAATCACAGAGCTCTTCAAGGATGTCACAGGGGAAGCCAGAATGGCTTAGTGGGTGGGTTAAGCGCTCGCTTTGCAGCCCCAGGAAAGGAGCAAATCTCAGCCCTGGCCCATGTGGACCCATATGCTGAACTGGGGTGTGGTTTCCATGCAGGAGACCCCCAGTTTGGTTCTTGCCCACCAGTTTGGACCCTGGCTCGAGGCGGCGTGCTTCCCAAGCCAGAGGCCCCCAGCCCAGTTCCTGCCCTGTGCGGCCCCTGCCTGCCTGTGTGGAACGAGACCATGTGGAAAAACTGATGATGTACAACTATGGAGACTGCTCTGGGCCCTCCCCCTTCTCTCTGTTCTCTGTCTCTGTCAAAAATAATGAACATGAGAACCTTAACTTTCAAAGAAAGGATGTCACAGCTACTTGCACAAGTTTACTTCTCATTGTATTAGTAAAAGGTGTGTCTTCTGGCACCTCCCCTGGTGGGAACTCTAAAATGACAAATCCAGTTTAAAATTCAAATTTCTCTCAGACTTTGAAATCCCTTTCTCTGCCTTAAATTAAGGCAAATCCACCATTTCTAACTTGTTCATTTTGATCTTCCTTTTTGGCCTGTGTTTCAGCCAAACAACCAAACAGATTCCTCTCTAACTCCCTGAGCTTCTACATTAAATGTAGAATCTCTGATTAGTGAACCCATATCAAGAAATTTTGCCTGACGTAACTGTGTTCTTTCAACCACTATCCCACATACTTAATATCCATTTGCACATATTTTCCTTGGATTTCTGCCTACATAAGTAAGAAAATGCAAGTAGTTCTTTTGGAGTGTAGCACAACCTCTCATGGGTCAAACTTTGTGTCTCACTTTTAGGGGTCTGCTAGAACTTGAATTTAGTTATATGCCTAGAGGCAAAAAAAAGGGGGAGGTGGGTAATGGAACAAATCCTGAGGAAACTCAGAATTCTTTTACATGGTAACTGCCTCAGAAGAGGTCATTATAGTTTCCTCAGGCGACGCAGGATTAATCCCTTCAAATACGGGTGGATAGGCTGCTACCACTAGTAGCAAAGAATCATTATCAGAATTTAGGGTCAATATGCTCAGCTTTAGCAGAGTCTTCCCCCACCCCATGCCCCCACATTGCGATATACAGGACCTCATTCTTTCCCAACCAATGCCTTCACATTAACCACAGACACCCTGTGAGGCTGGGGGAGCTCAATTTGCATTGTAATTCAGCCAACTACGGAAAGAGATTCTGCATTTGATATTCAGCAACCTCAGCCCTGAAACTACAGAAGATAAAGTTTTCCTTTAGGGCACAGAGAGAAGCTTTCATGTCATTGATTCAGCACTTGAACTAGAAATTCAAATCTCTGTGCTCCTCCTTTTCTTTCCCCACTTTGTTCAGCAACATTAGGAGCAATTAGCCAATGTCATTATATTTGTTACTTTGCCAAAAATGTTCAAAAGTCTCATATATAGTTGGGCATTGTCTAATGACAGGAATATATTATGAAAACTGTATTGTTGTGTGATTTTGTCATGGTGCAAAAATCGAGTACACTTACACAAACCTAGATGACATAGCAGCTGTTGACGTAAGAGATATCCAAACCTGTACAGAATTGTAATAAGTTTATTTCAGCCAAACTGATGACAATTTCCAGGAAGCAAACTCTCAACGAAAAACAAAGGAGGATGAGGAGGCTGTGTCCCAGGATAGCTCAGTAGTTGAGCACTTGCCTCACAATTTCAAAGTCTAAGGTTTGATTCGTGGCCTAGCCCGTGCAAAACCCATATGCTAAAATGCAATGCAACTGGTAACCGCCAGGATAGCACTATGGCGAACGTTCTCACCTCCCCTGCGGGAGGCCCCCAGTTCAGTCCCCACACCATGTGGCCCCACATCCACCTGTGTGCAATGAAAACACGTCATAACTAATGATGTACAACTATGGAGACTGCTCTGGTCCCTCCCCCACTTCTTTCTCTCTCTCTCTCTGTCTCTCTCTCTCTCTCTCTCTCTCTCTATCTCTCTCTCTCACTCTCTCCTTGTCTCAAAACAGTAAAATAAATTTTAAAAAAGAAAGAAAAACAAAGGAGGAGGGTTACATGAAATTCATTTGTGGTAGGTTAAGGGACTGCAAGAAAGCAAAGTGGGGCGGGGGGGACATCTCTAAGATTGAATAAAAAGTAAAATGGAGAAATACATATTATTTCAAGATGTTAAGATTTCAAGAAACACTGGAGTAGATTGTTGTTGTTATGGGGATTATGACTTCAGTGGAAACAAACATAGAGTAAATAGGGGTCCATTATTCAGAGAGAATGCTGTAACTGGAAATGTTGGAGCTTGGCAATGATCTGGTGGTTCCAAACTTTTCAGGCAAATGGAGCTATGCCAATTATATTCCATTCATATAAGTAATTGAGCTTCAGTTTTTTGGGAAGAAGCAAGTGGTAAAGGAGCCTTCTGAGAAGGGAATCGTGTATTAGATATTTTTTCTAAGATGTTCAGTTATTACAGTATATCTTATGCACTGAGATGTAACTTACTAATGTCGTCAATCAAGAAGCAACATCAGCTTCACTACCCACACACTCCCCCAACCATGGATACTCATTTTTATGAAAAAGGGATTTGAATTGTGATTCCAGCTGATAGGACAGCTTCATTTAAGAAAGGAGAAGACCGCTTCCTGGTATGGCTTCTTCCCCCTGCTGGCTTTCTGCTGATTCCTCCTGACTCCCTGGACATGCCAAACAGAAATATGTTGCGGACCTGGTCTACTGTGGTGTGCATTGGGTATACATGAGTGTAACACTGGAAGAAGAGGCTGTCTTTTTTCTCTCTCTCTCTTATACCCTTATTAGGTGATTTGTGCACTTAGAAACTCCTCAAAGTAAACAGGAGTCTGCACCATACTGCTCAGCGGTCTGTTCTCATATAGACAACGTGATAAATATGTAGCAACAATAGTCGCAGGAAATGAGTCAGTGGTCTTAAAAGATTTTTTTTTAAGATTTATTTTTATTGTTTTTGACAGAGAGAGATACAGAGACAGAGACAGAGACAGAGAGAAGGGGGAGGGCTCAGACAGTCTCCATAGGTGTACATCTTCTATTTTTCCACATAGTTTCATTCCACAGGTGGGCTCAGGGCTGCACAGGGCAGGAACTGGGCCGGGGTCTTCACCCCGGCGAGAACTGAACTGGGGGCACTCTCCAGTTCAGCATATGGGTCCGCACGGGCCGAGGCCGGGATTCGATCCTCGGTCCCCGGGGCTGCAAAGTGAGCGCTTAAACCACTGAGCCATCCCAGCTTCCCTTAAAAGATTTTACAGTATTTTCTACCACTCAGCAACAGTAACCAGATATAATTTCTTGGATTGCTTAAAGCCATGAATATTTGGGATTTATCATAGGAAAGGAAGACTCAACAAAGGAAGAAGGAAATTTTTCTAGTAAACCAGGTAGGAGTTTAGAGACAAAATATTTTAAATACTAAAAGAAATATTTGTGACAACATGAATGGAACTTGAGGGTATTATGCTAAGTAATAAGTCAGCGAAAGATGAATACTATATGATCTCACTTATATGTAGATTCTAAAAAACAAATAAAACAAAACAAAATTTATAGATACAAAGAACAGAATAGTGGTTGCCAGAGGAGTGGATGGTTGTGGTGAGGGCAAAGTGGGTGAAGGTTGTCAAGAGGTACTAACTGCTAGTTATAAAATAAACAAACCATGGGCATGTAATGTACAGCATGGTAATTACAGTCAGTAATATTGCAGTGCTTATTTGAAAGTTGCCAAGAGAATAAATCTTAAAAGCCTTCATTGCAAGAAAAAAATTTTGTAACTTTGTGTGGTAGTGGATGGTAAATAGACTTATTGTGGTGACCATTTCACTATATATATCTGAAACTAATATAAGGTCATATGTCAATTACATTTCAAAAAATTCTTTTAAATATTTAACCTAAAAAAAATAAAATAAAAGGAAAACTCCCCTAGGGTAATGAAGGATATGTCTTATACATCAGTGGTCCCTAACCTTTTGGCACCAGAGACTGTTTTTGTGGGAAAAATTTGTCCACAGACAGGGTGGGGGTTGGGGGGGTGCACATGCGCAGTTCACAATAGGGTTCACGCTCCTATGAGAATCTAATGCTGACACTGATCTGACAGGAGGCGGAGCTAAGGTGGCAATGTGAGTGATGGGGAGTGGCTACAACCATGACACAGTAGCATTTGTGCCAGTTTCTGGTTGGAATGGTGACAACATGCTAGAGTCAAGTGCTAACATGTCTTCATTCAAGAGATGGAAAGTCACCCGCAAAGATGGCGATGCCAGTGGGACCAGGCTGCTTGGGGCTCTGGTTTGCATCCTGCCCCCAACTCGTCTAACTGAAAAGCCCTTGCATCTGCCTCCCAGGATGTCTACACAACTGGTGGTATTGGTACTGTCCCTGTGGACTGAGTGGAGACTGGCATTCTCAAACCCGGCACAGTCACCTTTGCTCCAGGCAATGTGACAACTGAAGTAAAGTCTGAAATGCACCATGAAGCCTTCAGTGAAGCTCTTACCGGGCACAATGTAGGCTTCAATGTCACGAATGTGTCTGTCAAAGATGTTCAACATGGTAGTGTGGCAGGTGACAGCAAAAAGGACCCGCCAATGAAAGCAGCTGCCTTCATGGTTCAGGTGATTATTCTGAACCATCCAGACCAAATCAGTGTGGGATACACACCTATGCTGGATTGTCACACAGCTCACATACTTGCAGATTTGCTGAGCTGAAGGAAAAGACTGATTGCCATTCTGGGAAAAAGCTGGAAGGTGGTCCGAAGTTGTTGAAATCTGGTGAAGCTGCCATTGTTGAAATGGTGC